>JAVJIF010029166.1:0-77500 GCA_038442645.1 Agave tequilana | reverse complement strand
TGAATATGGAGGGGTAGTCTCATGAATTATGCCATGTTTTCACAAAATTCATTAAATTGTTTAAGTTCATATTCATCCCTCTATCCGATCTCAATCTCTTTATTTTCTTATTTAGTTATTTTCAACTTCTGACTTATATTTCAAAAACATTTCAAAAGGCTTCATCTTTGGATCTTAATAGATAGACTACTGTATATCTAGAACAGTCATCAATAAAAGTGATATAGAATCTTTTCACCACCTCTAGTTAAGTTATTTTTAAGGTCACCAAGATCACTATGAATAAGCTCAAGCAATTCAGATTCTCTTTGTACACTTTTACATGATTTCTTGTGGATTTAGATTCAACACATATTTCACATTTGTCATGATCAGATATATTTACATTATCAAGAGACCTATATCTTTCATTTTCTTAATGTAAGAAAAACCAACATGTCCTAACCTACCATGCCAAAGATCACAAGAGTCAATCATGGAAGCAAGAAGAAGTATGCATTTTCATTCATGATTTCAAGTACATTCACATAAATAAACCCTGACTACAGTACCCTTTACCAACAATTGTCCATTCCTAGTCATTTACAATTTTATCAGATTTAAAGCAGACCTTAACTCCAGCTTTTTCAAGAAGGGAAACAGAAATGAGGTTCCAACGAATCTCAGGAACATGAAGCACATCTATAAGAGAAAGGATCTTCCCTGAGTGAGCTTGAGAAGCACCTTTCCCTTACGCACACGGGTGAGGGCCTCGAATCGCCCATGAACACTTGGTCGCCATCATCAACAGAGGAGTAAGAAGAAAAGGCTCCTCTTCGGCACATATATGTCGGGTTGCCCCGGAATCAATCACCCAATTCTTATTATGTGCAACCATGTTCACTTCAGAGATTACAGCAGCAATAATGTCACTCTCAACCAGGCTAACTTGTGGTTTGGATGGAGCCTCACCAGTCTTCCGGAATCTACACTGTGCTGAGTAGTGTCCGGGTTTGCCACACACAAAACAGTTTTCCTTTCTTCTTGAAAGTAGAGTTATGGTTTCTTTTCATCTTAGGTTTCTGATTTGGTTTGAAATTTGGCTTATGAAAATGTTTCTTTGATTTTAAAAGGCTTGCTTTTAATTATATTTGCCTTGGATGTAAGCTCCTTGGCCCTTTCAGTTTTCTCTCTCTCTCTAAATTTTTTCTCTTCAATTCTAATATGAATTATTACATCTTCAAGGTTCATTTGTTTTCTTTTATGCTTCATTCTTTCTTATAATCTTTCCATGAGTCGGGTAGTTTTTCAATTAGGGCTCCAGCAACAAGGATTCGGGTAGGGTGATATTTCATTTTTAAGATCATCAATTAGAACATGGTATTCATGAATTTGAGAGGAAATATCTTTTTCATCAGACATGACAAAATTTAGAAAATTTCCAATAGCAAATTTTTGAGTTCCAACATCTTCAAGAATGTATTTCTTATTAAGACTTTCTCAAATTTCAGTTGCAGTTTTATAAGGACAGTAACATCAACAGTGCATTACTAAGTGTGCTGAGATGATGTGTTCTACAGATTTTGTTGGCCTTTTTTCAGTTTTACAATTCTTTTCTTTATCTGGTTTAGGATCAGTTATAGCAAAAACATAACCAGTAACATCAAGTGTGGACATAACCTTTTCTTGCCATCTTTTATAGTTGGTTCCATTAAATGGTTCAATCCTAGAGATGTCAGGCAGAGACTTAACATTAGCAGCAGCAACATAGCAGTATCCATATCTACTCTTAAGATTGTTGGAAATGATATACGAAATACTGCTAAGCTAAGCTATTTAAATTAAACTTTCAAGAAGGAAGGAACTTCTCTATTTTGATCGAGGCGTGCGGAGCACTGTCCTTAAGAACAGATCACGCCCCTGAGAGAGTATCTCGGTGCAGCAGGTTGATGGCGGCTTACCCTCCAGGATTCAACGATCGCTGGCCCTGCAAGCGTGCACTCGCAATGCACAGGCCCTCGAACAGCTCGGTTTTGTTTCCTCCAGAGATGCAGGGAAGAACTAAGAGTCTATGGAAATTTCAGAGGAAGAGGAAGATGGTTGAGTTCTATTTTTTATAGCAGGGAATACATCCTTTATATAGAGATTTATCATCATTAGAAAAGTCTTTGGGAAGAGAAAGAATCCTTGGACAGAGAACTAATCTTTCCTTGTGCAGAGAAGCCTTGGAAAGTGTTACTGCAATGACAGGACAGGACACTGCAGTGACAGGACATAACAGATACGAATCTCAACAGCTATCTGACCCAAATATTATGACAGGATTTGAAAAGATTTTATTTTAATTTTAAATCCAAAAATAAAATTGGCAAAACTTAACCCATTCGGGCACACCCACGAGGCTCTAAACCCGGATTTGCACCCCCTGCGCGCGTACGATGCGGGCGCCCATGCGCATTAAGGTTTCGGATCCGGTAGCCAATTTCCTTCACTGGCCTCAATGGGCTTGTGTGCGCGCGAGCACCCCTGGTTTCTAGCCCACACAACCCATCATGAAAGGGACTCCATATATAAGCACTAAAGAGTTCTACTCCTATCCAATGTGGGACAAAATGAACTTGACTTAATTTGAAATACCCTCAAATTGCTACAGATTATACATCTGCAACTAGGTTTGACCCTTGAAATGTGCTTAAAATAGCAGCTTATCCTATCCCATAACCCATTGATCTACCAATACCAACTGCTTAGGCTTGAGATGTGATCTTAGACAATTTGAATAGCGATAATATAATTGAACCTTACAGGAGCATGTAGGAATCTTCTCTCAAGCATAATTCAAAGTCATCATGTATATTGAAGTTGAGTAACCTTCTTTTAAGTTTGATCATAATAACATCTGTATCAAATATTAATGTACCTAGATTTTTTTCCACTGACAATTGTCACCTAATGTTACCCCAGGATTAACTTCCACAATTCTTGTTAAGTATAACACCTGAATTTTAGGGAGCTTTCCATCAAGTAATCACCATATGTGATATAGGGAGGTTGCCATTGAATAATCACCACTTTGTTATGCATTTTCGCACTGGAAATTTCAGAAATTGAGCAATAACTTCTGTGTGCTGGAGTGCTTTTCAGCACAATCTGCACCTGTTTTTTTTTTTTTTTTACTTGCCACATCTGATTTCTTTTTTATCTCAAAGAATCAAAAATTCCTTCCTCTTCCTTGTCAGATTGAGGAGAAAACTCCGACAGTGTCTTGTTCCTGGCCGGTCAGCCTGAGCTGGACACTTCTCACTCGCACAGACTTCGGTTTGGAGCTCGCTTTGAAGGGCTTGCCTTCTTGTGCGAGGCAACACTCGCCTCTGCACCTTCTTTCCTCCATGAAGGTTGTGTGGGGGCAGAGCCTACATTATCCCGAGCCATCGACAGCCTTCGAGACGACTGAGGGAACGGAAGGTCGGCTCAGATCCAACAACCAGCTCCAGTTGTGGTGGCCGAAGTCGATATGGAGTAGGCACTTGATCCTCTCCTGAACTTCCGCCGTGACTGAGATACCATCGTGATGGAGCGCTCCTTGGTTTCATGCCGTCGGAATGACATCGCGGTCCTTCTGTGCAACCGCCTCCCAAGCAACAAGTCTCAGATGACGGTCTCACGCCAACTGTGGTCACTGTCTGCCAAGTTGACGATCATTCTCTCGAGACCGCTCCGTGCAGCAAAGAAATGACCATTCTCCTTGTCTTTCTCATCACATAAAAAGCAGAGAAGTCTTTGACGCTGCGAGAATCAGAGGTGAACAGATCATAGAGGGCTTCAAAATCAAGACGACACGCCAGCCTTCTGTCACCAATTGTGAAGGGCAACTTTGAAATAGCGTAAGAGATCACGGACGAAACTCGTCAATGCGAACTTCAACCTCAAAGCCAATATCTGAGGGTGGAGGTATACACCAGAGACAGGGGCCACTATATAGTCGGTCTCAGTAGGGCACCACTCCATCTTGACGTTCGATGACAACGGGACGCCATACTTCGCAGATATTCATCCACCTCCTTTTGGTTGCGGAGGATTTTCGACGTGTGATCAAACTCTATGACTGTCCTGGTGCGAAACTGAGCCCTCTTTCCCTTTCCTTCAACGCCAATCATTTCAAAACAGGAACAATGGACTTGATGGTGGATTTGGGAGCAGATCAAAGATAGAAGAAAGAAGACAAAAGATGCAAGACTCAAGAAGATTTTTGGATTTGGGATTTGTGAAATCTCTCCTTTTTTCTCCAATTTGAATCATGTGCGTCAGCACAATGATGACTCTGGAAAGGCATTTGCTTTTTTACCTTTCACGCTTAAATTCAGATCATTGCGTGAGTCCCAAGGCCCTCAAATGGCGGCATCCTGCACGTCACGCATGCCGATGGGACTTGCAGTATGACAGCCTGATAGCCAGCCCAGAACATTAAATGTATATAAATACGAAGCAATTCTCCAGTGACTCCCCGGCCTTGTCCTGTAGCGGCAACTGGGAGGTCTACTTAAGAATTAAATCCATTCTCTACTTTTCGATCAGAGACTCCCGAAGAGATAGAGGGGCATCTGTAGTGGTCAAAATTATGACATTTGCGAGGTCGCGATACTTGGCAAATCTCACAGATCATGGAGCTTCCAGATTCGACCTAATTCAACTGAGCTTACCCGATCACCTGGATGGTTACAACAACTCGGCACGTGGTTAATAATTGCGGATCTGAGCTGTTATCCTCGCTAACCAGCGCGATCCCCGACGATCGCGCACCACTTTTACCAATTGCAGCTGGAGCGTTATGGGCAATTACGATCATGGACTAATCTATATGTAGAGATCTCGGAGACCACGACTCAGCTCTTCAATTCTCAGCTATAAAAAGTCGATCTCTTATTCCTTTACAGGGGATCAAACCCTAGAGAATTAAAACTTATAATAGAGTGTTGAGAATTTCTTATAATCTCTTTTTGCCTGTGTTTTTTTTTCTCCTTGGATTTTTCTTGTAATTATCTAGTGTTTACATTTGATTTACATTACCATTTATAATTTGAGTGTAGATAAATTCTCCCGAAAAATTTACCTTTACAACGTGTCATACACGTGGCTTGATGTCCACATCAATGATGGTTCCAATATTGACTGATTTTGATAATATTGCTAGTATCATATCAGGTTTTGAGGTATCCGATACTATATCAACCCTTTAATATTGGCCAATATTAACGCAATGTTCTTGATAGGCCGGTATTAACGATATTGATACTAAAAACTATTGGCTCATACTAACACTATGACACTAGCACCAAGTTTTAGTTGCATGAACTTTAAGCTCTGCAACGGGCGAATAATTCGTCAAATTTTCTTAACCTAGGAAAGAGTTGGACAATAGGTAAAATGATATATATTTTTTTTCTGTTACAGGAATCACATTTACCTACCTGTAGAATGATAAGTTTGGCTGTAGGTAATCACATTCATCTCTTAATTACTGAATGCACTAAGGAGCCAAATGGAACTATATATTTGAAATCCAATGCACTAACAAAATTCAGGCTAGGATTTAACAAGTACACAGTCCAAACTGCCACTTAAACAGGCTGCTGTCTCCAAAACCCACATTATGATGCATGCTGACACTTTAAACACTCAGAAAAATTGCTGGCACAGAAACAGATAAAAAAGAGAGATCACGGAGAAAAGCACAATTGATAACAATTTCTTTCATTCATCAATAATAAAATATCTGGTCACATATGTCCTTATTTTATAGAACTTAAAAAAAAGAAAAAGGAAAAGACTATCCTAGTCATGATCAATTTAAACTAGTAGCTAATTAAGATAGAAACATAAATAAGTAAAGATAAACCCATATTTTAATAAATATTAACTAAAGTCAAGTAACTAGACAAATAATATCTGTCTAAAATAACTATAGATAGTTCCATTGTGGGTTTGCATTTTCGTGGGATTATCCATTACAATTGGTTTCTGTGTTAGTTCTCCCCATTAAAGGAGATGTCTAGTCAACTCGAGCAATTGGTGATCAAATCTAAGGCATTAGCATCAAAAGTTGGAAGGTAAGTAGAAAAGAATGAAAGTGTTTTGTGTGTGCGTGTGTGCATGCATGTGTGTGTGTATTTTTTCACGAAGTCAGTGAGTGTGATTGAAAGGTTGGCTATTTGAGATCTGGAGTTTCTGATGGGCCCACGATTTTATCATCTGATGCACATGAAAGGGTTCAAAGTCACTCTTATGTACCAACTGAAGTCGCTGCAGAACACCATATTCGATCAGGGGGTTGGTGGTTGGTGAGGTTGTTGTGGGGTCGGGGGTGTTTTTTTTTTTTTTTTTTTTGGAGAGGGGGGGGGGGGGGGGGGGTGGTTTCCTTTGATGATTGGATCTTGAAGGCTCTGATGTCAAAATCATACTGAGAAAGATGAAACGGGAGCGAAGTAGGGAGATAATACGACCACTATTTAATTTTTTCAAGCTTAACAGTGTAAGTTGCCTCTTATCCTCTTAAAATGTGAACAAAAGTAATACCAAGGACTTTGAGCGGGATTTTTTGTTTTGTGAATAAGAAATCTCATCCAAATAATTCCCATGCTTCAAATAATTAATGATTATGTTAGAATGCTGTAGACTGGTGCTTCTGACATGCTGCAAATTCTGGGAATTGGATATGCTTCCTCCTGCAGGCTACCCACACCCACATATTCTCTCTGTTAAAAAAAAAAAAAAAAAAAAAACCCAGCACATGCATATTCAATTTCCCTTTTTTTGTGTGTTAAAAATTTGTCACCTGATATCTTTCTCCTATTCGCTTTTTATGTGATTATAGGTATCAAGGTTGCATTCTGAGTCGTACTATAGCCTAATAGGAGGAGCTCTGATGTGTCTGGCCATGGTATCAAGTTGCATTCTGAGTCGTACTATAGCCTAATAGGAGGAGCTCTGATGTGTCTTGCCATGGTCCACGCTGCAGTTTGTAAATTTGCATGCACAAACTAATTTGAGTGTATCATTTGGGTATTTTTAGAAATTTGCAGGGCTTTCACATGACAAGGCTGGCCTGGCAAACCCCAGAAGGTGACAGGAAGCTGACATTACTTGAGAATTAACTGACTGGGCATTTTCTTGGAACTACTTTCATACCTAAAGTGTAACTTCAGCCTGGTTTAAGACCACCAAACTTTGGTTAAGCAATAGTTTTGTGAAACTAGATGGTTTCCTTATTTGTTGAAGACAGAAGTACGATAACGAGTCTACATTTTAGCATTGGCTGCTACCAAGGTACACGGCCATTTCTTGGCCTTCCAGGCCTTATATTATTTTTCAATAGGTGACCTCAACTTTAGTTCTCATTGGCAATTCAAAATTGACAACTTATGGTCAGCTTTGTTGTTGCCAACTGGCATCATCTTCTGATATGGGCAGGATTAGACTTTATGTATGATGAATGCATCTGGTTTTTGATGCAAAAGCTCTATAATACTAGTTAATTTTGGGATAACACACCAGCTACTTTGTTGAATCTTTTCACTAGAAGTGGTATTAGGTTCTTACTGTATGTTACTTATAGTTTTGAACGGTTAATTTTTGTTTGACGTATTTCTGCAAACAAGGGATAATTTGTAATTTGCTTCTTGTTAAGCTATGCTCAGAAAGGATGATTAACTGTTGCTGTTCCTCTTGGATTTATAGAGATTCCCTATCGTGTAACAGAGTTGTGTTGCAGGTTTTTCTAGGTGAGGTTCTGGACATTGCTTTGAAGCTTTGGCGTTTAAAGTGTAAAGTGTTGGTCTCCTTTGCCCCTTTTCTCATGGTGCTGGTCGCATTCATTATTTTTTATCATCTGGAATGGGAGTATTCTTCTCGGTATTACACATTTCTTTTAGTCTGCTCATCTGTCAACTCGAGTGCTTGTATAAGCCATCATGACATGTGAAAGGGCTGTATTAAGTTCTTGAACCTTTTATCTCTTGTAATACTGCAGGTTGCAAAGAGGTTCATGCAGTTTCTTCTCACTTTGCCCAGATGATGTAATTTGCGTTGGTTTCTGCTGGAGCCCCTGCGCCCGTGCACTTCAGTTTAGGCCAAGTAACTACACTATGCCAATTGTTCTGAAAAAATAAATTTCTCAGTTCATTCCAAGTCCTGATGGCTCTTTCCATAGGCTTCACCGCAGTGCACCTATTCAGTAGACATACTTGGCACTCTTAACACAGTTTTGCTGTAATTACACTATGTTTCAACAATTTTACTTGTAAATGCAGCATAGCCCATCCATATCTTCATGCGGAATATGAAATACCTTCTAGTCCTGCTTTATGTTTATTCATGTTATCCATCATCAATGTACTAGGTGCACAATGAACATTCTTTGCCTACATCTTTTTCTTCAGTAATTTTCATTTGAGCATGACTTTATGTTCCTTTTACAGGTAAATCTCAGAAAAAGATTTGGGCTGTGTCCTTCATTTTAAGCAGTGCACTAGTTCTCATCCCGACACTACTTATCGAGTTCAGATATTATACACACCACCCTTATTGTTGTTTCTCCATTCCCATATCAACAGCAACATGAAATTGCTGTTCATCGGGGCCCTTTACATATTTGCAAAGATCTTCACAATGTTCATGTTTTTTTTCGACCAGTCCTTGGGATCATGATCCTGGAACTCAGAGGGTTTTATGGTAGTTCGGTATTATTTGTGAACATCCTCGGCTCTTATCGTGCTTTCAAGAGTCTCTCCCATAAAGATCGAGGGAGAAAGGGGGGAAAGAGCTCTGTAGGACGTAGTCAGAAGCAGCTTATATCCTGAAGTGGAGTGCAAGTATAATTTGGCTGCATGGACACGATTACTGTTCTAAGCTGGCAGCTGTTGAAAGCCCACTGAAATCTTCTGCGGCTCTTTGCTGGACTAATCAGAGACTTTTTGCTGAGCAAATTTATGAAAGGAGTTGCTTGTGAATCAAGTTCCTGATCTGTATGAGGATAGGTAACGTAATGGTTTATACAACTGTACACAAATGATTTTGTATTCTTACACTCATTGTAATTTATGTTTTTCGCATTTTCGCTTTATTGTTGTTGTATACTGTTAAGTTTGGGTATGATGGCAATTTTTTCTCTAAACAGTATTTCAGTCAATGAAAGAAAAACAGTTTTTTTTTTTTACCTGCTTGAATCAGATCACGCAATTGCATCAGAAGTGTTGTAGTTTTTGAATATCCAACCATAACTTTTGATACGTTTTATTAGCTAAAAGTATCAACTTCAACATTTTCTTTGTAAAACATATGATTTGCCTGAAAACTCTGAAAGCCTATAATTTAATAGCTCCAAGCATAACTTAATATTTCCTTCATGGCAAACTTTTGTCTTAATTTTTTGCTCTGCTTTTATTTATTTATTTTTCTCTCTGATAGTTTTTTTTTGCATTCTTTCTAAAAGAAAGTTTGATTACATTATATACTTGTCTGTCTCAGCACCCAAAATCTTTAGCCTGAGTTAATCAATTGGCTATAAACAACAAATCTTGGTCTATAATTGCTCAATTCTTTGTCTATCTAAATATCAGAAAAGAAAAATGAGAAAACCTTTTTTACTTTTCTCTTTTCTCTTTTACACAATCACCTTCTCACTTTTAGAGTGTTACAGTTAATTTTGTGGTCATGTAAATTTCATTTGTAATAAGTTGTAATTCAAAACAGTTAATTTTGTGGTCATATAAATCTCACTTGCATTCTAATTTTTATTTTTTAATTATTTTTATTTTAATATTATTTTGCTGTCAACTTTGTGGTCAACTTTTTACTTTCACTTTTCACATTACCATTCAAACACCAGAAAAGACATAACATTTTCCAAACTACACTTCCCAACAACATTCGAACTACCAAAACTCACTAATTAATTCTCAAATTTTAATGGAAACTATTACTACTTTCTCACCTAACCCAACAGCCCCTGTATCAAAGTCAAATAGTTAGGAACAACCGCAAGCAATATATGAGAAGGAAAATATCAAACACGTACAAGAAAACAGCAACACAAAGATATGGATGTTTATTGTTTTGTAAAATATTATATGCAGTTAATGGGTCTCTCACTACCCTTAAAAAAAAAAAAAAAAAAAAAAAATTTGAGGGTCGCAGTTTCTTTCAACACAGGCAAAGGGCACGAGTCTCTGAAAGTCCTCCACTTTCTTTGCTGCGCGTTCTCTTTAAATATTAAAAGACTAGGGATTTCCCAGCAAATGGTTTATTAAAACTAACCACTTGCTAGATTCAATCTTATCTCAATGGACTCAAAATTCAACCATCGCTTTCAGCAAATTATAAGAAAATGAACAAAAAAGACTTCTCAATTTGTTTTGTGCAGGTAACGTCTGCGGCACAATTTTAAAATGGTGAAGCCACGAATTCTTAGACGAAACGAGTTTAGATATATCCATCCGTACACTTCACCTTACGCAAGCGGGATCTCACACTGGCTGTGAACGGGAGGATCAATTAGAATTAACAGAATCATTCTTCCTTTTAATTGTGATGCAGCTGCGTTTTATTTCCTTTTTGGATCAAGATCAAGAGGTATCATCTGCTAACAGATACAAAGATCAAGCAATGTAAAGAGGCTTAGGTCAAGTCAATTCGGCTGAATCTCGGTACATTGGCTTTGTGTGGTAGACAAAACTCCTCCACAAGCAACTGAATACCTCTATCGAACTTATCAGAGTACATAGAGAAAAAAGACGTCTTTTAGGCTAAGAGTATCGGTGCGGTACCGATCTAAGACCCTCAAGCGTGAGAATCAGTTATCGTAAGGAGGGGACCGGCAGAGAGAAACTGCCGGTGTAGTGGTGGTTGTGGATTAGCAGAGGAAAATTGCTAGCGTGGTGTGGTATGTAATATGAGGATTAGGGAAGCGACATCTTTCTCGTTGGAGAAAGAGGTGTATTTAAACTTGACGGAAGTGATGTAGCTACTGTGAATAGATGCAGATTTTCAACTATTTGATTTGAATATGTTGATCATTGTAACTGTTGAGAACATAACCAGGCTGTTAGGATTGATGTGTTGGAGGCTTATAGATTGTTTTCTCCGACTGCTCTACTTAGCTGTAAGGTGGTTTTGGACGAGTAAAATAATAGAGTCATGTAATAGATTTCGCGATTCGAAGAAGCTCGCCTCAATCTGTATGCGAAGATAGATAAAATCGCCATGTGGCGGAGCATTCGCTCTGGAGTCGAGCCAGCTTTGAATGATGTATGACCTCAGACTCTAGGGGAAGAGATGTAATCGCTATGATGGAAGTGATTTCAGAACACTTCTAAGTGCATCAAATTTCGGCAAATTTCGGCCGGCACATTTTGCTCGATGCAATGTGACCTGCTCATTGCCAAATATGGATATATAAAAATTTTAATAAGGAAAGGGTTCGTCCTTTTCAAATAAATGTATGCCATCTATATTCTACAAAAATAAAAAAAAATAAAAATAAAAGTTTAATGCTCATCTTAAAATGGGCTTGTTATCGACATATAACGCAAAATCAAACCGTTAGATAAAATCTTTATGTCTAACAAGTTTAATTCAGGAAAACTTTATGTCATCGTAAAGTCAAACGATTAGGTAATACATTGTGTAATTTAATTGAAAAATATCTATCTCTATTACACATATGAGAAGATTCGAACTCATAATTTTTAGGAGAAAAAAAAAAAATTTGTGTGCCACTTGAGTTGTGATCAACTGGCAGCAATTTGAACCCAAGTAACTCAGCTCCAGCTAGATACTCAAAAGTGGATGGAAGTAAGAAAGTGAGATGTAAATTTTTTTTCCTTTGAAAAATGAGATATTTTTTTTTGTTCAGGTTTCTGAATGGTAGTTGGAAAGTATAATTGAAAAAGTATAATGTCTTTTCTGATGTTTGAATGATAATGTGAAAGTGAAAGTAAAAAAATTGATCACAAAGTTGATCGCAAATTAATATTAAAATAAATATTAATTATAAAAAAAATTAGATTATAGGCGCGTTTGGTAACTTGCAAAATGTTTGCAAAATGCAAAAATTTTTACAACTTTACATTTTACACTTGTTTGGTTTCGTTTGCAAAATGCAAAATGCAAAAACTTTTGCAACTCTTCTTTTCCCACTTACAGTTGTTACAGTTAAATTTGTGGTCATGTAAATCTCACTTTTACACTGATATTTTCTCACTTACAGTTGTTACAGTTAATTTTGTGGTCATGTAACTCTCACTTGTAGTACACTTACAGTTCAAAACAGTTACTTGATAATCAATATATAATTAAATATTATTATATTTAATATTTTAATAGTGTTCAATTTCTTATTTAATTATTTAATTATTTTATATTTTAATCTTTAACTTTTTTATTGTTTTAATATTTAATATTTTTATTTTAATTTAATATTTTAATTTAATATTTTATTATTTTATTAATACTTATTCCATTTTTATTATTTTATTATTTTATTTAGAGTTAATATTTTATTAATATAACAGTATTATACTTAATATAAAATTACTATATATTTAATTATTTATTTTTTAATATAAAAAATTACTTTATTAATATCATAATATATTTTATTATTATATTAATATTTTATTATTATATTAATATTTTATTATGTTAATATTGTAATAATAATTCAGTATAATAATACTATAATGATAATTTATTATTAAATTATAATTATATTTTACTTTATTAATTTTATATTTCTATAATATTAAAATAATATTATAATAAAATTTATATTATGATAATTTCAAGTATTTTTAATATTATAATATTATAACTATATTTTATTATTGTTGTAACATTTTTTAATATTTATATCTTATTAGTATTCTTAAAATTTTATTAATGTTCTTTAGATTTTCTTAAAATTTTATACTATTTATTTAGTTAATATTTAGTAATATTTTACTATTTATACTAATATTTTATTAATATTATTCTTATAAATAAAATATTAAGATTCTCAATTTATTAATACAATTTAATTTGCAATAGTAGATTTAATTTAATAGTATTTATAATATTTAAATCACTGCTACAGTTAGTGTTGTGGTCAACTTTTCTACTTACACTTTTACATTACCAACCAAACACCATAAAACACAATATACTTTACCATTTACACTTTCAGTTTATCAACCAAACACCATAAAACACAATATACTTTTCTATTTACACTTTACTTTATCAACCAAACACCGTAAAACACATATATTTTTTCTGCTACAGTTCACTTTTTCCATTCTCATTTTATGACTTACGATTTGCGACGTTTTGCAACGAAACAAACAGGCCCTTAAACTGTAAGTGATATTTACATGAGCATAAAATTAATTATTTTGAGTTATAATTTATTACCAATAAAATTTATATGATCAAAAATTTAACTGTAACGTCTTGAAAGTCAGAAAATAATTATGTAAAAAAAAAGAGGAAATTTATTTTTTCTCTCGTTTTTCTTTTTAGGTACTTAAATGAATAACGAAAGTAAAAAATAATGAGACTCACATTCTCACTTTCACCTCTAACCAAACAGGCCAAGAGCGTCCTCCCTCCGCCCACCGAACAGCTAGTCACCGCCCAACTTTCTTTTTTAGTTACGGCTGACATCTGTTTTGTTTAATTAATTAATTAACTATAACCAAGAAGATTATATTGATTAATAAACTCCTCATCTCTATTACTCTTGAAGAAATCAAATCAGAAAGAAAAGAGTCGCTGAATTTGGTGGGAGTTGAGTTAGCTTGCAAAATGGAAGCAGTAAAGCACCGCACGGCCCGCTCCCTCGTCCAACGTCTCACCACCGCCACCACCACCTCCTCCCTCTCCTCCGCCCTCTCCGAGATCCGCCTCCTCTCCAAGCACGACCCCGACGTCCGACTCCCTCTCGCCGACTCCGGCCTCGTCCCCATCCTCACCCGCCTCCTACTCCTCCAAGAACAGGATCAACAAGACGACGACGAAGAAGAAGATCACCACCAGCGCGAGTTGATCCTCGAGAACGCCCTGGCCACCCTCCTCAACCTCTCGATCTCCGCCCCTGAGACCCTCATGTCGGCGGCCCTCCCTCCTCCCCTCCCTCTCCGCCGCCCTCCGCCGCGGTCCCCCCGTCCTCGCTCAGCACGCCGCCGCCACTCTCTACAGCCTACTATCCGTCGACGCCTACCGCCCCATCATCGGATCCAAGTACGACCTCATCCTCTCCCCACTCCTCTCAATCATCAAAAACCCTAATTCCCCCCCTCGATCCCTCAGGGACGCCCTCAAGCCCCTCTACGCCCTCGCCCTCTACCCTTTGAATCGCCCTCCCCTCGTCGCCCTCGGCGCCGTCCCCGCCCTCTTCTCCCTCGTCGTCAACGACGGCCGGGCGGGGATCGTGGAGGACGCGTCGGCGGTGATCGCGCAAGTGGCAGGGTGCTACGAGAGCGTGGCGGCGTTCCGGGGCGCTGGGGGGTGAGGATCTTGGTGGGTCTGGCGGCAGCGGCGGGGGGAGCGTGAGGGCGAGGGAGAACGCGGTGGCGGCGCTGCTGAACCTGGCGATGAGCGGCGGGGAGAGGTGGTGGAGGACATAAGGGAGGTGGAGGGGCGGAAGAAGTGGTGAGGGAGCTGGCGGAGAGGGGGAGCGCTAGAGCGAGGGGGAAGGCCGAGGGGCTGCTCAGGGCGATGGATAGCGGGCGGGGGAACTGGATCCGTCTCATTGACAACGGTCGGTTCAGCGATCAGTCGGCGGCGACGAGATCGTCGTCGTCGGTGGATGTGGATACTGGCATTTTTTAAAAGGGGTAAAATGTATGTAATTTGTTGATCAGATGTACTGTAAAAAAAAAAAAAGAAAGAAAAAAAAAAAAGAAAAAATTAGATTCTCAGTGGCATCGGTGAAGGTCATGGCTGCAGAGTCAGTGGGCCTTCCATCGCGATGGTGTGCGTTAGTTAAACATACAGAGGATCAACACCGCTCTAATTAAGTTAGATAATTGTTTATTATTAAATAATTCAGCTAGCTGAAATTGATTAAAAGGGTCATGTAACTAACACGTGATCCCAACTAACAGATTGGTGAACTCAGAGGCTTAAGTGCAGGTTTCTATAGTTCAGAGAGTTCAGCACAAGAACTCAATAGTAAGTAGGTTTTTCACAATTTATCTTTTTTTTTTTTGTACACAGTAAAAAAAAAAAAAAAAAAACTAAGCAGTTACTTAAATTTACAATAACTGTTGGTTGAATAACTCGTCTCAGTTTAGTCTTCCCATTAATTTCAAGCAATCCCAAAATACAATTGATACGAAATGGGTGAATGTAGTGTCTTGAGTTCTATCGCCCTTTGAGAAACTAGTTTGCTGACATTTAATTAATTTAATTATAAGATCATTTCATAACAAAATAAAATTTGTAAATCACTTTCAAATTACTTATGGATGGAATTTTATATAACTATACCCATCAATAGGGGTGAGCAGAGTTCGGTTATAACCGAAATAACCGACCAAAAATCGAAACCCGAACCGAACCGAACCACTCTAGTTCGGTTGGTTTTCGGTTTTGGGTTACAAAACCCGAACCTGATCGAACGAACCGAATTTCTCACCCTATGCATTACCTCACCTAAATTCAATTCAGTGAATCATATAGTTCATAAAAAAACAGGTGGAACTTTGTCTCATTAGTTCTAGCAATATCATCTTTTTATGTTGAATATGTGAAAGTCATGTCAAGACACTATCATAATTGAGAATTATATTTATATTAATATAGTTCTTTCTTTTGCATTCTTTGTCATTAAAAGTTAATAATAATTATGTGAGCTTTGATTTAAGAGCCCAAATACAGTGTAAAAGTTTTAAAACATGAAATTTTTAATTCACATTAAAGTTAGGGTCTTTTTCTTTTTCCTAATTTGGGTATTAGATATTTGAGATTAAGATATTAAAGGATGATAATATAATGGTGATTAAAAAAATGTAAGAAATGATGGAATATATGAGCCTAACCGAATAACCGAAAAAACCGAATCGAACCGAGTCGGTTCGGTTCGGTTACTAAGTCTAATCGTTTCGGTTTGATTTTGAAAAAATTAACAAAAATCGAATCGAACTGACCGATGCTCACTCCTACCCATCAATATATCTCACATGTCAGTATTATGAATGATAACCTATCGCAGCTTAGTATTCCAACTAATTAGACGTACACTTTGAGATTGTCATCCCATAACTCATATTCAGCATCACATTTCACGTGTCAGTATCATGCATGAACCTATTAGAATTTAGTACTCAAAACTAATTGCAAGATAGGTACTTTTAAGAGATCACTAATTTAATTATATCTCCTATATGTGATAAAGTGCATGATCTAACATTTAAGACTTATAGAGATTACTACAACGTTTATAATTAATATAATATCCACTTAAATATGCTCAATGAGAAAATGTCGTTAATACTAAACTACCATCACTAAAGATGTAATAAATGTGTAAATTGTTGGCCCAAGGGCCTATCATTCTAGTTTTGATGATGATTACTCATGTAGTTATAGTACTAATGATCTTGTTTTTAATTAGTTTCAGATATGTGATCAAGATCTTAGTAGGTGTTTAGTTTCAACAAAAGATTTCAAGTCAAGTTTTGGAGCTAACACTTGTTGATTCAGAGCTTGTGCATCAAGACCATATCAAGTACTCAAGAGGAGTCTAGCTCATTGGATCATGGTTTCGACCAAGTCAAGAAGGAAAAGAAGACTTCAAGTGAAGACATTCAAGAGAAGACTTGTGTCTAGGTTTGTTTTAGTAAGATTTGTTTTAGATAAAATGTAAAGAATATATAGTTGATGGATTGCTCAAGTATCACACACTCACACACAAAATTTAGATGAGTTTTTATAAAAGAGTTTTTATTTTGAAAAAAATACAAAGAGTTTTCATTTTGAAAAAAATACCGTTTTGATTTTTGGAGTTTCATATATACATGTGTTTTAACCAAAACCATTTTAGTGCTTATTGTCAAAAACATAGATATTTCATCATATATGTGTAGTGGATCATATCCATACACACTAAGCTTTAAAAGTGTTTAAAATATCTTATTTTGTATTTGGAGAAGTTTTGAAAAAATCGATTTAAAAAAATACAGATTTTGTTTTAAGCTAAAAATTTCAAGTTACAAAAATAGTTCAAAATATTTGTAATATGTTTTGATTTTTACTCAAACATGTTTGTTTATCAAAGTATATTACTGAACTTATTTTTGTAGATTTTTGTGAATTTATGGAATTTTATTAAAGGAAAAATGACAAGTTTTTGAATCCCAAAGTTGCTGTTTTGGCCTTCTGCCAGTCGACCACACGGTCGACCGAGCCAGAGGTCGGTCGACCGACGTGCACAAAACATGTACGGCCAGGGCCGGTCTACCGCACGGTCGACCGCCAGAGAGTGTCTGCTCCTTGGAAATGGCCCGGTCGACTGGGCGGTCGACCGCTAGGCCATTGCCCAGTAGGTGGTCGACCGGCCGGTCGACCGATCTGCCCAACGGTCGAAACCGTTGGCGGTCAACAGGGCGGTCGACCGTCAGCAGTCAGAACTACTGAGTTGGCTTCCAACGGGTAGATTTTTAGAGCCTATAAAAAGGGGCTCCTTTGAACTGTTTTAGACAAGATTTTAAGTGGGTTTTTGAGCTAATTTTTCCTACACTTTTAAGTGTTTATCTCCACTGTTTTAGAGCCAAATACTTCCATATCAAAAGGAGAGTTTTTCAAGAGTGTTTTGAAAAAGAGTTTTCTTGAGTTTTCCACCACCAATTCAATCCAAGTTTTCTCACATATACTTGAGCTATCCATTGATATATCTATCCTATAGGGATCTTTGTTATGAGAGAATTTTAGGTGATCAGAGTGTTGTGATTACCAAAGTATTCTACTTTGTATTTGAGAAGGCGGACTTGCGAGTTCGCATTGTTTCGGGTTTTAGTGAGAACTCGGTGTAGAGGTGCGGCCTCGGCAAGCTTGCAAGCTTGCGTGTGTTTGTTCTTGCGGGAACAAGCGAGGGACTAGGGAGTCCAAAGGAGTTCTAGTGTGAACTCGTTTGTAGGTATTGCGACACCGAGTGATCCGGTGAGATTATTTTATAGTGAAAATCCTTCATAATGTTGAAAGCGGGGACGTAGAGCAAGTGTACTCGAACCTTGAAATAAATCTCCTGTGTTTGCTATTTCTCTCTCTATCTCTCACTTGTCTTTATATCTTACTTATGCTTATTGCTCATATCTCTTATTTGCTTGATATATTGTGTGCTTAATTGTTATGTGCTTGGGATTGTTTGCTCACACTTGTATTCAACCAAGAGAGCCATAGCGGCACCTCAACTCTTATCTAGAGGAATCTTGAGGAGTTAGTCCAGAGCCCTACACGGGGAATCCGGCTACACTCTTGTGTTATACCTTGCGTGTTTAGATTAAATAGTTTGCATAAATAGTTTTAATTCCACATTATTCACCATTAGATTAGCTAGTCACCTATTTGTTGGCCCAGAGGCATTCCACTCTAGTTTTGATGATGATTAACTCATGTAGTTATGTTTACTAATAATCTTGTGATGTTTAGTTTCAGATACTTAACCAAGATATTAGTAGGTGATTAGCTTCAACAAAGGTATTTTGGAAGCTTTTCACAAGGTGATTCAAGAGCCCGAGCGTCAAAGTTCATATCTAGCACTCGTTGGAGTCAAGCTCAGTGGATCACAGTTTGGATCAAGTCGACTTGGAGACGGCACTCTACAAGAGACCTCGGTACATAGTTTAGTTTTTTAGATCCATTGTAAAGTTAGATAGTGTGATATGCTCAAGTTCACAACACACACACTTGTTTTAGTTTTATGTTTTGGTTTTCAGTTTAACCGATCTTGTTTTCATGAATAGATAGAATCAAAATAAGTTTACATGGTTTAATGTATATTAGATTTGTTCTATATACATATATGCTTCATATCTTAGACAAACTTATTTTGATATGCCTATTTATGTGTTTGGTGTTTTGATATTTTAACAAAACATATTTTTGGATTTATGTGTCAAAAATTGACATATATCTTTATATGTATATTGGATTATATCCATATACAACATGCTTCAAGTTGTTTCAATATCATGTTTTTGTATTTGGATGAGTTTGGACAAAACGAATTTTCAATTCAATAATTCAAGTTTTGAAAAATACAGATTTTGATTTTTGGCAAAATTTCTAAGTCACAAAAATGGTTCAAATTGTTTGAAATATGTATTAAATTTTTTCACACATGTTTGTTTATCAAAGTATTATACTGAAACTATTTTGTGGATTTTTAGAGAATTTATGGGATTTATTTGATGATAAAAATCAAGTTTTTCAATCCCTTTTATCAGCCTGCCAGGCTCTGGCGGTCGACCGTTCCGGTCGACCGGAGACCGGTCGACCGGACGTGCACAAGAACGTGCACGCAGCTAGCCCTTGGCCGGTCGACCGAGCGGTCGACCAACTGAAGGCAACCCACTCTCGGGTTGCCCCGGTCGACTGGGCGGTCGACCGGCCAGAGAGCCATTGCTCTCTGGTTCAGGGCCCGGTCGACCGGTGCGGTCGACCGGAAGGCTCAACGGTCAAAAATTTGACCGTTGTCCGGCGACCGGCCAGTCGACCGGAAGGCCAATTCTGGCCTAGTCAGCAGCTAACGGGCAAATCTGTTTTAGGCCTTTATAAACCCCATCTCTTGGGTGTTTTGAGTAAGAATTTTTAGAGCAAAAAATTTACATCTTCCAGCAAGTTTTTAAAGAGTTTTTAATGCTTAAAGATTTGATCTTTATCTTGTTTTTAAAAGGGTTGGAAAATCATTTGAAAAGAAAATTCTTTGGGAATTGGTTTGATCTTCACTTTCAATTCTATTTAGAGTTTTTTCCTAAAGTTTTTCTTTGAGTTTTGATTTTCAAACTCTTTGTTTTTCACACTTGAGCTATATCATTCTATCTTATCTATTAGGATCTTTTATTTGTAGAAAATTAGTTTGTGGTTGTGGTAACCACCAAGTTGTAAACTTCCTTCATTGTGATATCCCTCTAGTGAGAGGTGATTGATTTGGTATCCTTCTATTGTGAGGTGATTGTGAAAGTTGTGGTTGGCTCCCTCTAGTGAGAGGTGGAGATTGTGTTTAGCTCCCTCTAGTGTGAGGTGGAGTTGGTGTTGGAATCCCTCAAGTGTGAGGTGATTGATTTGTATTGGCTAAGTGCCTACCCCTCTTGTGTGAGGTGGTATTTGTGTTGGTTGTGCATTGCCTCTAGTGAGAGGTTGTATTCGGTGAGAGAGGAGTTGTGTACTCCCGGTTGTATTGCCCCAATCCTCAGTGGAGGTTCCCTGTGTGGGAGTCCCGTGTGGACAAGTTAGTGGATGAAAATCCTTCTGTGTGAAGGCGGGGACGTAGAGCTGTGTGCTCGAACCTCGAAACATATCCGTGTGTTAGCGATTGATCTATTGACTCTAACTCTCTGTCTTTACTTTGTGCCTTGCATCATTTCATATTGCTCATTCATATATTATATGCTTGGCTTGTTTGTGTGTGTCTCACTTGTGCTTAACCACGAGAGCTTCATATAGCGCCTCAACTCTTATTTACAGGAATCAAGAGGAGTTAGTCCAGAGCCCTTCACCGGGAATTCGGCTACACTCGTTGGTGCATTAAGTGTTGTTGCAATTAAGTTTTTAATTTCTGCATTTAGTTCACTAGACTAACCTATTCACCCCCCTCTAGGTGTACTTTCAATTGGTATCAGAGCCTACGCTCCTGATATTTGGTTTAACCACCTAGGAGTGTGATCTTGGTTTTGCTAATCTACATTTGCATTTGCACATTTATATTGTTTACACACACTCATGGATTGCTTGTCACCTTTCATGTTTGATGTCTCCAACATTGACATGTGAAAATTTAGGATGTCCATGTATCTAAAAACCCTAGGCTTGCATGTTTTCCTTGCCGCTACCAAGAAATCCTATCTTGGTGATAGCAAGCATATAGAGGCCAATGCACAAGCCCTTGAGGCACTTAGAAGCACGCTAAACAAAGAATATCTTATGTTAGTTTCTAACTGTGATTTCGCCTTGCAGTATGGAACACGTTGACCTCCTCTAAGCTTCAATTGCTAATCCAAACGGAGGATGAATCTAGTAGAGAATCCGAGCAATATTGTTACATGGTCCAAGGGAACGACTCCCTTGGGGTATATTCGGAATCTCAATTAGATGATGATCATGCTAGTTCTTCTAGTAATGATTATGTTGATCTAAATGTTTTGAATGAAGAACTATCAATTGTTTGTGAAAAACTATTAGAAAAATATAATCTTTTGAAAAAGAAGAGTTTTGAACTAAAAGAAGAAAATAAGGATTTGTGTTCAAAACTTGATTTGATTTTGCAAGAGAAAGTGAAGATTTCTAATGAAAGGGATTCATTGAAATTTAAACTTGATCTTGTCCTAAATGAAACAAGATCTTGAAAAATAAAAATGATTGCAATGATGTTTTGAAGAAAAATGAGAGTATAACTTCAAAACTTGATTTTGTATTAAAAGAAAATATTTCTTTGAAAACAAAAATTGATTCTGTTTCAAAAGATTTAGAAGTTTGCTTAAATAAAAATAAATCTTTGAAAATTGATATTGACACTCATGTTTGCCATGCTAGTGCAGCTTCACATTCTAACTCACCTATTGCATGCACCTCTTCTTCTAGGATTGATAATAATATTTGTTTGTTAAAGAAGAGTGTGGATTGTTTGGGCTCCACTTTGAGCCATTGTGCCATGAACCGTACACGTTTGGAATCCATGTTTCACAAGAAACAAATTCTATCTATGCATTGCACACAAACCACGACATACACATGCTTCCCACGATCACTCCCATAACACGATGTATGCTCATGTGTACACTTGTATACATTGTGGACGTAAGGGCCACCTTGCTAAATTTTGTTATGATCGTATAAATGATTCTAATTTAGCAAATAAGTTTGTTTGGGTTAGGAAAGGAGCTAACCCCCATAGACCCAAAAGAGTTTGGGTACCAAAGACCACCCCTATTGTATTTGATGTAGGTGTGGGCTCTCGCATGACGTGAGAGTGATAGTGCCTTGAGGTGGATGCGTTCCGAGCTTAAAAGTGGACTATTTGGATGCATCACTTTCAAGGGGAGTTTGGTGGGAGGACCACCTTGTTTTGGAGACATGGAGAGTTGCCTTCTAGGTTTTGGTAACGGTCTCTCACTCCTCATTTATTGTTTACATGCTTTTCATATCATTGTTTTAGCATGTTTTGATGTTTTATGATTAGTATGTTATATGCCATGATATTTAGATTAGTGATATACATGATTAGTATTTTGAGTCACCCATGTTTAATATGAATTTATATCTTTGTGTCCTCACATTTGTTTTAACTAATGTGTATGTCCTAGATCTATGCATGTGCATGTACATAATGATCATATGTATGTTTATGAGTTTTATTTGATACTTCATGTTTTGATTACATGTTTAAATGTTAGTTTTCATTAAAACTTGGATGTATACTTGTACAACTAGTGAGCTACAAATAGACTATTATATGTTTGTGCTTTAACGCTCATTTGTACTCATTAGATGTACTAGTATGCCTAGTTTTGTTGATTCATGCATTTGACTTGCATTCTCATTTTCTACATATTTTTCATGTTTATATGTTTAGCTTCATGTATATGTCTATTTTGTCCAAACTAATTTTTATACATATACATCCTTGAGCCACTTGCCTTCATGCATATACTTTTGTGGACTCGCTTATATTTGGATATGTATGTATACGGTAGTTTGTACGTGACATAAATATACCTTGAAGGAATTCTACTTTTGATGTTTTTAAGGAATTTTGTATTTGAATTTTGATTGCCTATTTCCATGACTTGTATTTCACAAAACTTGTACACTCATTTTCTTGATGTTTTCTCATGATTTTGTTTCATGAGTATTATATGTGCTATATAGATTTTTGAGTGACATTGGTTTAGTGATTTTCATATTTTATGGAATATAATTTTGTCTTATTCCTTACTTGAAGGATTTCGTATTAGTTTTCAAATTTTCTTAAAACTAGTTCTTATTCTTCATTTTGGTAGAGTTTTTCAAACATACTATATTTTTAAACCTATTTTTGAAAACCCTACCCATTTAAGGGCGGTTGGTTGGGCGACCATGCCTTGTACGCTTCTTATTGAAAATCCTTTAAACATGTGCATGAAATGGTGGAAGGTAATATAAGTTATACACTTGATCTTATTGTGTTTCAATTGGTATCATTGGATCTTTTCAATTGGTATCACTATTGACATTCTCTTTGTATACTCATATATATGTTTTATTGTGCTTACTATATCTCTATATCTTTGAGCACAAATTTCGGTTATACTAAGCTTGATTTCTTAAATGACTATTATATTTCAATTGATTATGTTTCAATTGGTATCTTATATAAGCTTATGCATCATATTATTTGGTATTTCATAAAGGGGGAGAAAAATTTATATTTCACCTTTCAATTAGTTTTGTTATTTACTCCCACGCTTTATGTTGAAATATGATTAAAAAAAAGGATATTAATTATTTTTGGTATCATATGCTTTTAATGAAAAATTACTTTCAATGGTACTAATCTTTACAAATTGGTATCAAGATTACCTATAAGTTTACTTACAATTGGTATGTTTTATTGAATATCAAAATTTTTGGTTGAATTGCTCAAACTGATTTATTTATTTACAATTGGTATTTACTTACAATTGGTATCAATTAGTGTCTAAATTTATATTAAAAACATTTATTTTATGTACCACATTATGTACTTTCAATTGGTATATTTCATTGATATCATGATGCACTAAATTGATATATTTTTTCTTACAAATGATATCATAACGTTTTGATTAGATTTCACCCCTCATTGATTTTTGTTTAAGACAAAAAGGGGGAGAATATTGTTTTCTTTCACCCCTTTGTTGATGATTGACAAAAAGGGGGAGAAGTATTTGAGTTTATATGCATGAGTTTATATGTATGTTTATTGTTTAGTGATTATCTTTCTAATTGATATCAAGAGTTTTGTTTTATTGATTTGTATCAAGAGGCTTTGATTGGTATCAAGAGCTTAAGTTTTTTTATTGAAATTTTTATTGGTATCAAAAGCAATTATTTAAGAACATGTTTATTTTAAAAAGGAAAAGGAATTTATTTTAAAAGTTTGGTATCAAGAGCATGTTTATTTCATGTTTGGTATCAAGAGCATGTTCATTTCATTATTTTTATGCTGTTGATGCATATCCATGTTTAATATTCATTGCATATATTTATTGTTTATTGCTATGCATGAATTAAGGGGGAGCTTCTTTGAAGCTTAACTTTAATCCATGCATATATGACTCCATGAGTTTTGTCATCATCAAAAAGGGGGAGATTGTTGGCCCAGAGGCCTTCCACTCTAGTTTTGATGATGATTAACTCATGTAGTTATGTTTACTAATAATCTTGTGATGTTTAGTTTTAGATACTTAACCAAGATATTAGTAGGTGATTAGCTTCAACAAAGGTATTTTGGAAGCTTTTCACATGGTGATTCAAGAGCCTGAGCGTCAAAGTTCATATCTACCTCTCGTTGGAGTCAAGCTCGGTGGATCACGGTTTGGATCGAGTCGACTTAGAGACGGCGCTCTACAAGAAGACCTCGGTACATAGTTTAGTTTTTGTTTTAGATCCATTGAAAAGTTAGATAGTGTGATATGCTCAAGTTCACAACACACACACACACTTATTTTAGTTTTATGTTTTAGTTTTCGGTTTTCGGTTTAACCGATCTTGGTTTTCATGAATAGATAGAATCAAAACAAGTTTACATGATTTAATGTATATTAGATTTGTTCTATATACATATATGCTTCATATCTTAGACAAACTTATTTTGATATGCCTATTCATGTGTTTGGTGTTTTGGTGTTTTAACAAAATATATTTTTGGATTTATGTGTCAAAAATATTGATATATATCTTTATATGTATATTGGATTATATCCATATACAACATGCTTCAAGTTGTTTCAATATCATGTTTTTGTATTTGGATGAGTTTTGGACAAAACGAATTTTCAATTCAAAAATTCAAGTTTTGAAAAATACAGATTTTGGTTTTTGGCAAAATTTCTAAGTCACAAAAATGGTTCAAATTGTTTGAAATATGTGTTGAATTTTTTCACACATGTTTGTTTATCAAAGTATTATACTTAAACTATTTTTGTGGATTTTTAGAGAATTTATGAGATTTATTTGATGATTAAAAATCAAGTTTTTCAATCCCTTTTATCAGCCTGCCAGGCTCTGGCGGTCGACCGTTCTGGTCGACCAGACCAGGAGCCGGTCGACCGGAACGGTCGACCGGACGTGCACAAGAACGTACACGCAGCCAGCCCTTGGGCCGGTCGACCGAGCGGTCGACCGACTGAAGGCAACCCACTCTCGGGTTGCCACGGTCGACCGTACGGTCGACCGGCCAGAGAGCCGTTGCTCTCTGGTTCAGGGCCCGGTCGACCAGGTGGTCGACCGGAAGGCTCAACGGTCAAAAATTTGACCGTTGGCCGGTCGACCGGCCGGTCGACCGGAAGGCCAATTCTGGCCTAGTCAGCAGCCAACGAGCAAATCTGTTTTGGGCCTTTATATACCCCATCTCTTGGGTGTTTTGAGTAAGAATTTTTAGAGCAAAAAATTACATCTTCCAGCAAGTTTTTAAAGAGTTTTTAGTGCTTAAAGATTTGATCTTTATCTTGTTTTTAAAAGGGTTAGAAAATCATTTGAAAAGAAAATTCTTTGGGAATTGATTTGATCTTCACTTTCAATTCTATCTAGAGTTTTCCCCTAGAGTTTTTCTTTAAGTTTTTGATTTCCAAACTCTTTGTTTTCCACACTTGAGCTATATCATTTATCCTATCTATTAGGATCTTTTATTTGTGAGAAAATTAGTTTATAGTTGTGGTAATCACCAAGTTGTAAACTTCCTTTATTGTGATATCCCTCTAGTGAGAGGTGATTGATTTGGTATCCCTCTATTGTGAGGTGATTGTGGAAGTTGTGGTTGGCTCCCTCTAGTGAGAGGTGGAGATCGTGTTTAGCTCCCTCTAGTGTGAGGTGGAGTTGGTGTTGGAATCCCTCAAGTGTGAGGTGATTGATTTGTATTGGCTAAGTGCCTACCCCTCTTGTGTGAGGTGGTATTTGTGTTGGTTGTGCATTGCCTCTAGTGAGAGGTTGTATTCGGTTGAGAGAGGAGTTGTGTACTCCAGGTTGTATTGCCCCAAATCCTCAGTGGAGGTTCCCTATGTGGGAGTCCTGTGTGGACAAGTTAGTGAATTAGAAATCCTTTTGTGTGAAGGCGGGGACGTAAAGCTGTGTGCTCGAACCTCGAAACATATCCGTGTGTTAGCAATTGATCCATTGCCTCTAACTCTCTGTCTTTACTTTGTGCCTTGCATCATTTCATATTGCTCATTCATATATTATATGCTTGGCTTATTTGTGTGTGTCTCACTTGTGCTTAACCACGAGAGCTTCATATAGCGCCTCAACTCTTATTCAGAGGAATCAAGAGGAGTTAGTCCAGAGCCCTTCACCAGGAATTCGGCTACACTCGTTGGTTGCATTAAGTGTTGTTGCAATTAAGTTTTTAATTTCCGCATTTAGTTCACTAGATTAGCAGTACACCTATTCACCCCCCTCTAGGTGTACTTTTACTATTCACCCCTCCTCTAGGTGATTTTAATTGGTATTAGAGCCAAGTGCTCTTGATTTGGGTGTAACAACCTTGAGTTAAAGATTCTCTTTTATACCTAATCACAATATTTATACACACACATGAATTTCATGTCACCTCCCACTTTTGACATTCTTAACATCCAAACTTAGAAAGTTAAGATGTCGATGTACCTCAAAGCCTTAGGTATTCATGTTTATTTGCCACTATAAAAGATTCTTATTGTGTTAATGGCAAACATTTGGAGGCTAATGCAAAAGCCATTCATGCTTTAAAGTCAACCTAAATGATGAATATTTATTTAGGGTTTCTAATACTGATTCGCCTTTTGTAGTATGGAACACCATTGTCTCCCTTGGCGAACAAGAGCAATACTATGCGGTGAGCGACTCGGATGTTGGAAGTGACGCTTTCAACGCGTGCTACATGGTCCAAGGGGATAACCCCGTTGAGGTAAATATCGAATCCGAGCTTGATGAGGATGTTGATATGCCATATGATGAACTTGCATCTTTTTGTCAACAACTCCTTGAAAAATATGATTTGCTTAAAAAGGAAAATAAGAATTTAAAAAAGAAATACGACTCCATTTTAAAAGAAAATGATTCTTTTAAAATAAAGTTGCATGCATTGTAAAAGAAAATGAATTTTTGAAAAATGAGAATATTTCCTTGACTTCTAAGCTAAATGATCTTTGTGAAGGAAATACTTCTTTGAAAAATAAAATTGTTTTGGTGGAAAAGAAAAAAGAAATTACTTTGAATGAAAATAACTCTTTGAAAAGAAAAGTTATTTCAAAAGAAAACCAAAATATTTCTAAAAAGAAAAAGAATAATGATTCTCATTCTCACCATGCTTTACATGCCACTATTGATGAAAATGAGATTAAGGTTTTGAAAAATAGAATAAATTGTTTGAGCTCAACTTTGAGCAATTGTGCATTTAACCATAAAAAATTGAAAACCTTGTTTCAAAAGAAAAAAGCTCCACATGCTCATGCACATCACCCACAACATGCATATGCACACTTTGCACGTCATGATCACACTCATACACATATGCATGCTAGAGTGTACAAGTGTACACATTGTGGCCGCAAAGGCCATTTAGCAAAGTTTTATTTTGATAGATTAAATTCCATTAATTTTGCTAACAAGAATGTTTGGGTTCCTTACAATTCTAACCCCCGTGGACCCAAAGAAAATGGGTACCAAAAATCTCCACCTTTTGTATTTGATGTAGGTGCGGGCTCTCACAAAACGTGAGAGGATTGGTGCCTTGGTGGTGGATGCATGAACTAGATAGACATACATTTGATGCATCGCTATCAAAGAGTTTGGTGGGAAGACCACCAAGTTTTGGAGACTTAGAGTATAGATCTTATGGGTTGGTAACTATCCCTAAACTCCTATTTTATTTACATGCTTTTACATTGATGATTTTTAGCATGTTCATGTTTTTTGTTTAATGTGGTAAATACTTGTTTAGATGTAATTTTTGTCAAAACTTGTGTATATACTTGTACAAGTAGTAAGCAACATTTGATTCATATATGTTTGCACTTCATTGCTCATTTGTACTCATTACATTCACTTGTATAGCCTAGTTTTGATGATTACCTCATTTATACATATTTTGTCTATCTTCATGTTTTTACTTCATGTATATATAATATTTGTCCAAAACTAATAAATATACATGTATACCCTTGAGTCACTTTCCTTCATGTAATTTACATTATGGACTCTTTTTATGTTGGGATATGTATGCATATTGTTAACTTTGAATAAATCATACATATGCCTTGAAGTTGTTTTTAATGAAAATTAATTTCATGTTTTTCATATTTTTGATAAAATGATATTCATGTTTATTTGAGTCTAATTGACTATTTTCGTGAATATGCTATTCACATGATGATTGTACACTCACATTATTTTTTTGTTTATTCATGACTTTGTTTCATGAACACTTTTGAGCTTTATAGATTTTGAGTGTCATCTTTTGTGTATTTAGTATAATTTAAAAGATATATATGATTTGCTTTCACGTTTGAAGGATCTTTAACTAGTTTTTTAAAAATTATTTTTAACTAGTTATTTATTCTTCATTTGGTAGTGTTTTCAATCTATAAATATTTTTAAATCTATTTTTGAAAACTTCTACCCTTTAAGGGCGGATGGATGGGCGACCATGCCTTATATGTTCAAATTAAATATCTTTTATCATGTGTATGAAAGGGTGGATCTTTATGAGTTATACACTTGATTCACATCATAGTTTAATTGGTATCACAATTGATTTTTTTTTATACTCATAATTTATTTCTATATATGTATGTTTTAAATTTCAAATAATATCAATCTCTATTGGTATTTTCTTTTCATACATATATATGATTTGTTTGTGCTTGATTTACAAGATATTTACATGTTTAAAGAACAAAGTATGTTTATGCTAAGCTTAATTTAAATCTTAATTTTCAATTGGTATCTCAATTGGTACTTTAATAAGCTTATATATTATTTTCAATTGGCAGTTTTTATTGATTTCAAAATTTACAATATACTTCAATTGGTATCAATATGTTTCAATTTCCAATTGTGTTTAAATTTCATTTGGTATCAATATGTATTACCTATTTGGTATCAAAATTTACTATATATTTCAATTGATATCAAAATATAAAATATTTTCTTTCATTGGTATCAAAATGTACAAGTATTTCAATTTCAATTGGTATCACAAATTTCCAATTTCATATGGTATCAAAAATCTTGTGATATCTCGAATTGATTTATTGATTTAAGAAAAATTCAAAATTTGTATTGTTTATTTACAATTGGTAAAATGTTATTTAGATGATATCTCAAAATTGTTTAAGTATTATCAAAATTTGTGTTAAAAATGTTTTGATATGTATTGTCTATATGCAAGGGGAGCTTAACATCTCTTCTACATATAGATTCATGTTGAGTATACCTTATATTGAGGAGGTTGACATCTCTTCCTTATATGATACACGTGTATAGGGGGAGCTTCACATCTCCACTTATGCATTGTATATTATGAGTTATGTAAGTTAGGGCTTTTCATCCCTTCTTTATGTAATGCATGTATGCAGGGAAGCTAACTTAACGTCTTCCTCTTCATGAATGTATATCGCATATATATCTTTATTGTTGATTTAGTTTTTACCCCTTTGTTGATGATTGACAAAAAGGGGGAGAAAGATTTTGAGTTTATATATGCATATTTTGTTGGCCCAAAGGCCCATCACTCTAGTTTTGATGATGATTAACTCATGTAGTTATATTACTAATGATCTCGTGTTTAAATTAGTGACAGATTCATTATCAAGATCTTAGTAGGTGCATAGCTCAACAAAGGATAAAATGTCAAGATTTGGAGCTAGCACGGTGTGATCTAAGGAGCTTTTGGATCAAGCTTGGACCAAGTCAAGAAGATGAGAAGCCTTCAAGTGAAGACTTCAAGAAGATGAAGACTTGTGTCTAGGTATAAGATTTTAGTTTGTTTTTAGTTAAAAATGTAAAGGATAGAATAGTAGTGGATTGCTCAAGTACATATACACACACACACTCTTGATAGAATTGTTTTCATAAAAGATTTTTTAGTTTAGAAAAGATTTTTCATTTTGGAAAAATACAAGTTTGGTTTTTGGTATTTCTCATATACTTATCTTTTAACCAAAACCAAGTTTAGAGCTTAATGTCAAAAACATAAATATTTCATCTTGATTGTGTAGTGGATCATATCCATACACTCTATACTTTAATAAGTTCAAAATATCTTGTTTTGTATTTGGTAAAGTTTTAGAAAATACAAGATTATCTCTAACAATTTTTCTCCAAGTGCTGACCCAGAACTGGCTTACGGGTCGACCGGAACCAAGGGCAGGTCGACCGCAAGGGTCGACCGACGTGCACAGAGCCGTGCACGTCTGTCAGTTCAGTGGGCGGGTCGACCGGGCGGGTCGACCGGAACTGAGAGCAGTGCTCTCTGTTCTTTTGGGTCGACCGGGTGGGTCGACCGGAGGCTCCAACGGTCGGATTTTTGACCGTTGGGGGTCGACCGGCCGGGTCGACCGGCAGGCCTGACAGACCCCAACGGCTATATTTTTCTGGCCTATAAATTTGAGGGTCTTGTCATTGTTTTATATCAAGATTTTAGGAGAGCTTTGAGCCAGTTTTTCCCATTCTTTTAAAAGGGTTTTCTCCACATATTTGAGAGCAAATATTTCCTATCTAAAGGAAAGATTTTATCAAGAGTGTTTAAGTAATTTCCTTGAGTTTTTCACCATAGCTTTCATCCTTGTTTTCTCACACACACACTTGAGCTTTCCATTGCTATATCTACCTATAGGAGTGTTGTAGTGAGATTGTTTTTAGGTGATCAAAGTGTTGTGATCACCAAAGACTTCATTTGTTACTTTGAGGAGGCGGACGTGTGTGTCCGCGTTGTTTTGAGTTCAGGTGCGGACTCGGTTGTTTTGAGGTGCGGCCTCGGCGAGCTAGTGAGCTTGCGTGTGTACGGGACTAGGGAGTCCGAGGGCTTGTAGGTGTTGCGGCACCGAGGAGAGATCCATTGGGATCTTGCATAGTGGAAATCCTTCGTGTGTCGAAGGCGGGGATGTAGAGCAAGTGTGCTCAAACCTCGAAACATACCCTTGTGTTTGCGATTGCTCATTCTCTCTCTCTATCTCTTGTTATATCTTGCATACTTTTATTGTCTATCTTTATATGCATGATATACTTGTGTGCTTAAATTGATATACTTGCTTGGGATTGTTTGCTAACACTTGTATTCAACCAAGAGAGCCAACGCGGCACCTCAACCCATTCAAGGGGAATCTAGAGGAGTTTGTCCAGAGCCCTTCGCGGGGAATTCGGAAACACTCTTTGGTTATACGTGGTGTTTAGTATAAAAGATTTAATTAGGTCATAATTAGTTTTAGCTTCCGCATTATTAGGCATTAAGTGACCATTAGATTAGCCATCACCTATTTACCCCCCCTCTAGGTGAACTTACAATTGGTATCAGAGCTTGGTACTCTGATTTGGGTCTAGCAACCTAGAGTTAAAGATCCTCATTTATAGGCTAATCACTATTTTGTACACACACCATGGACTTTATGTCACCACCCACATTTGACATTCTTAACATCCAAATTTGGAAGGTTAAGATGTCTTTGTACCTCAAGGCCCTAGGCATTCATGTTTATCTTGCTACCATTAATGATTCATATATTAATAATAGCAAGTACATTGAGGCTAATGCAAAAGCCCTTCATACTTTAAAGTCTACCCTAAATGATGAATATTTATATAGGGTATCTAACATTGATTCGGCGTTTGTAGCTTGGAACATCATCACCTCCCTTGGCGAAAAGGATCTATATTATGCCGGGAGCGATTCGGATGTTGGAAGCGACACCTCCAACAAGTGCTACATGGTCCAAGGGGGTAACCCCCTTGAGGTAACTACCGAATCCGAGGTAGATGAAGATAATGACATGTCATATGATGAGCTTACTACTTATTGTCAACTTGTGCTTGAAAAATATGACATGCTTAAAAAGAAAAATAAAAATTTGAAAAAGAACATTGCTTGCATGCATAAAGAACATGATTCATTTAGAAGTAACATTGCATGTTTAGAAAAAGATAACAAAAATTTGAAAAAGGAATTTGATTGCATGCTTAATAAAAATGATTCATTTAAAAATAAGGTTGCATGCTTAGAAAAAGAAAATAAAGATTTGATAAATGAGAATGTTTCCTTGCTTTCTAAATTGAATGATCTTTGTGAAGGGAACACTATTTTGAAAGATAAAATTATTTTGGTGGAAACTCAAAAGGAAGTTGTTTTTCAAGAAAACAAGTCTTTAAAAAGAAAAATTTGTGAAAAAGAAAAAGATTTTGTTTCGAAAAAGAAAAAGAAAAATGATTCTTTATCTCATCATGTTTTACATGCCACCACTAATGAGATAAAAGTTTTGAAAAATAAAATGGATTGTTTGAGTTCAACTTTGAACTCTTGTGCATTCAATCATACTAGATTGGAATCTTTGTTTCAAAAGAAACAAGTTCCACATGTTCATGCACATCCACATCATGATTTTGCTTATGTTGCACACCATGATCATACACATAAGCATACTAAGGTGTACACATGTACACATTGTGGCCGCAAAGGCCATTTAGCAAAGTTTTGTTATGATAGATTGCATCATTTTAATTTTGCTAAAAATAAAAATGTTTGGGTTCCTTACAAGACTAACCCCAAAGGACCCAAGAAAATATGGGTACAAAAACCCCCACCTTGTGTATTTGATGTAGGTGAGGGCTCTCACAAAACGTGAGAGAATTGGTGCCTTGGTGGTGGATGCAATGGACTTTATGGGCACATCTTAGACGCATCACTATCAAAGAAGCTTGGTGGGACAACCACCATATTTGGAGCTTTAGAGTTGGTAACAATCTCTAAACTCCTACTTTTTGTGTATATTCTTTTAATTTCATATATCATATTACATGTTCATATTTTTGTGTGCTTCATGTGGTATTTACATGCTTAGATGTAGAATGTGTCAAACTTGCATTTATACATATATGAATAGTGAACTACAATTGACTCATATATATTTGAACTTCATGCTCATTTGTATCCACTATATGTATATGTATAGACTAGTTTTGATGATTCTCTTTTATACATGTTTTGCCTATTTTTATGCTTTACTTCATGTATATGTATTTTTAATTCAAATCTAATAAAATACATGTATACCCGTGAGTCTCTTGCTTTCATGCAAATACATTTAATAGACTCTTTTATACTTGGGATATGTATGTGTATTGTTAGGATTGGATAAATCATACATATACCTTGAAGTTTACTTTAAGATGAAAAATAAAAATTTTTCATGATTTATTTTTAATGAAAATAATTTTTTTTGTCTTGTCTAAAAATGAGATTCATGTTTGATTGAGCTTCATTGTCTATTTTCATGAAAATGCCGTTTACATAACCTTTGAACACTCATCTTTTATTTTTCAAGATAATTTTTGAGCTTTATGGACTATGAGTGCTTGAATTTTTATGTACTTAGTATAATTCATGAAAAACATATGATTTCATGTTTTTGAAAGATCTTTAACTAGTTTGTCAAAAATCTATTTAAACTAGTTATTTGTTCTTCAAATTAGTTTATAAGACATACACATGATCTTACTATTCTTCAATCATAAATTCTTTTGTATTCTCAAAATTTATTTGATGCTTCATGATTTGAATATTAGTTTATATGTTAGTTTTTGTCAACACTAGGATTTATACTTGTACATATCGTGGGCCACAAATAAATCTATTTATATTTGTGCTTGAATGCTTATTTGAACCCATGAAATGTGCTTGTATTGTTTGATTTTGATGATACATACATTTTTAAACTTGTATTCCCACTTCTTGGATTTGATTTATGATCATGTGTTTTCATTTCATGTATATGTGTATTTTGCCAAACTTTAAGATATACATGTATACCTCTTGAGTCATTTGCCTTTAATGCAAATCTATTTATATGGACTCAATTGTGTTTAAGAGATATGTATGTATACTTATTGTGTTGTCAAAACATACATATATCTTGAAATATAAATTTTGTTTTTAAATAAAAAATGTGTAATGATTTTCTTGTCTTCATGATTTAAAGGAATATTGAGATTAATTGACATTTTTGCTTTATTCCTTGCTTGAAGGATTCCGTACTAGTTTTAAAAACATTTTCATATTAACTAGTGCAAATTCTTCATATGGTAGAGTATATGATAAACTTACTCGTCAATTGGTATCATTGGATATTTTCAATTGGTATCAATATGATTTTTATATACTCATATTTGATTGTATGTATGAATGCTTTCAAATTTAAATTATATCAATTTCTATTGGTATTCTCTTTTCATACATATATGTGATCTTTTTGTGCTTTAAGAAGAATGAATCAATTGTTCTTAAAACACAATGTATATGCTAAGCTTTATTCAACTTTCAATTGGTAATTCTTAAAGCTTATGCAATATGTTTTCAAAATTGATATCAAAATAAAAAATATGTTGATTTGATATCTCAAAATGTGTTTCTTGAGAAAAGTTCAAAACTTTGTTTTGATAAAGAATATTCAAAATGTTTTGATGTGTATTGCCTATATGCAAGGAGAGCTTAACATCTCTTCTACATATAGATTCATGTTGAGTGTATCTTGTATTGAGGAGCTTGACAACTCTTCTTTAGATGATATACGTGTGTAGGGGGAGCTTCACATTTCCTCTTATGCATTACATAATATGCGTTCTGTGAGTTAGGGATTGTCATCCCTTCTTCATGTAATGCATATGTGTAAGGAAGCTAACTTAGCGTCTTCCTCTTCATGAATGTATATCGCATATAACCTTTATTGATATGTTTGACCCCTTATTGATCTCTTTGTTTATGACAAAAAGGGGGAAAAAGATTTGATGATTTTATTTTACTTTGAACCCTTTGTTGATGATTGACAAAAAGGGGGAGAAGTATTTGAGTTTATATGCATGTTTTCATTGTTTAAGGGGGAGAAGTATTTGTCTTTCTTTTTTAGTTATGCATATATGTTTTGTATTGCAACTAGGAGAAAAAGGATTTCATGTTTTATCTCCATACATTGCATACATGTTTATGAGCTTCATTGTCATATATTATTGTTTATTTGGTATGCATGAGTTAAGGGGGAGCTTCTTTGAAGCTTTACTTTAATCCATGCATATATAACTTCATGAGTTTTATCATCATCAAAAAGGGGGAGATTGTTGGCCCAAAGGCCCATCACTCTAGTTTTGATGATGATTAACTCATGTAGTTATATTACTAATGATCTTGTGTTTAAATTAGTGACAGATTCATTATCAAGATCTTAGTAGGTGCATAGCTCAACAAAGGATAAAATGTCAAGATTTGGAGCTAGCACGGTGTGATCCAAGGAGCTTTTGGATCAAGCTTGGACCAAGTCAAGAAGATGAGAAGCCTTCAAATGAAGACTTCAAGAAGATGAAGACTTGTGTCTAGGTATAAGATTTTAGTTTGTTTTTAGTTAAAAATGTAAATGATAGAATAGTGGTGGATTGCTCAAGTACATATACACACACACTCTTGATAGAATTGTTTTCATAAAAGATTTTTTAGTTTAGAAAAGATTTTTCATTTTGGAAAAATACAAGTTTGGTTTTTGGTGTTTCTCATATACTTATCTTTTAACCAAAACCAAGTTTAGAGCTTAATGTAAAAAACATAAATATTTCATCTTGATTGTGTAGTGGATCATATCCATACACTCTATGCTTTAATAAGTTCAAAATATCTTATTTTTGTATTTGGTAAAGTTTTAGAAAATACAAGATTATCTCTAACAAATTTTCTCCCAAGTGCTGACCCAGAACTGGCTTACGGGTCGACCGGGCGGGTCGACCGGAACCAAGGGCAGGTCGACCGCAAGGGTCGACCGGCGTGCACAGAGCCGTGCACGTCTGTCAGTTCAGTGGGCGGGTCGACCGGGCGGGTCGATCGGAACTGAGAGCAGTGCTCTCTGTTCTTTTGGGTCGACCGGGCGGGCCGACCGGAGGCTCCAACGGTCGGATTTTTGACCGTTGGGGGTCGACCGGCCGGGTCGACCGGCAGGCCTGACAGACCCCAACGGCTATATTTTTTTGGCCTATAAATTTGAGGGTCTTGTCATTGTTTTGTAACAAGATTTTAGGAGAGCTTTGAGCCAGTTTTTCTCATTCTTTTAAAAGGGTTTTCTCCACATATTTGAGAGCAAATATTTTCTATCTAAAGGAAAGATTTTATCAAGAGTTTTTAAGTGATTTCCTTGAGTTTTCACCATAGCTTTCATCCTTATTTTCTCACACAAACACTTGAGCTTTCCATTGCTATATCTACCTATAGGAGTGTTGTAGTGAGATTGTTTTTAGGTGATCAAAGTGTTGTGATCACCAAAGACTTCATTTGTCACTTTGAGGAGGCGGACGTGTGTGTCCGCGTTGTTTTGAGTTCGGGTGCGGACTCGGTTGTTTTGAGGTGCGGCCTCGGCGAGCTAGTGAGCTTGCGTGTGTACGGGACTAGGGAGTCTGAGGGCTTGTAGGTGTTGCGGCACCGAGGAGAGATCCATTGGGATCTTGCATAGTGGAAATCCTTCGTGTGTCAAAGGCGGGGATGTAGAGCAAGTGTGCTCGAACCTCGAAACATACCCTTGTGTTTGCGATTGCTCATTCTCTCTCTCTATCTCTTGTTATATCTTGCATACTTTTATTGTCTATCTTTATATGCATGATATACTTGTATGCTTAAATTGATATACTTGCTTGGATTGTTTGCTAACACTTGTATTCAACCAAGAGAGCCAACGCGGCACCTCAACCCATTCAAGGGGAATCTAGAGGAGTTTGTCCAGAGCCCTTCGCAGGGAATTTGGCAACACTCTTTGGTTATACATGGTGTTTAGTGTAAAAGATTTAATTAGGTCATAATTAGTTTTAGCTTTTGCATTATTATGCATTAAGTGACCATTAGATTAGCCATCACCTATTCACCCCCCTCTAGGTGAACTTACATATTTGTGTTTTTGCATATATTGAGTTTATGTATCTTGTATTTTTGAGGAGAATGTTTTTGAAAATTTAAACAAAAAGGGGAGAAAGTTTTTTTTTAAAAAAAACTTTTGATTTATGCATGTTTCTCTCACCCTATTGATGCATATATATTTGTTTAGTTTATGCAATTCATTGCAATATCTATATGTTTATTGCTATGCATGAGTTAAGGGGGAGCTTCTATGAAGCTTAAATTTAATCCATGCATATATAACTCCATGAGTTTTGTCATTATCAAAAAGGGGGAGATTGTTGGCCCAAAGGCCCATCACTCTAGTTTTGATGATGATTAACTTATGTAGTTATAATACTAATGATCTTGTGTTTAATTAGTTTCAGATATGTGATCAAGATCTTAGTAGGTGTTTAGCTTCAATAAAGAATTTCAAGTCAAGTTTTGGAGTTAGCATGTGCTGATTTAAGAGCTTGTGCATCAAGATCACATCAAGTACTCAAGAGGAGTCTAGCTCATTGGATCATGGTTTGGACCAAGTCAAGAAGGAGAAGAAGACTTCAAGTGAAGATCTTCAAGAGAAGACTTGTGTCTAAGTTTGTTTTAATAAGATTTTGTTTTAGATAAAATGTAAAGGATAAATTAGTTGGTGGATTGCTCAAGTATCACATACACTCACACACAAGATTTAGATGAGTTTTTATAAAAGAATTTTCATTTTGAAAAAATATAAAAGAGTTTTCATTTTGGAAAAATACCGTTTTAATTTTTTGAGTTTCATATATACATGTGTTTTAACCAAAACCATTTTAGTGCTTATTGTCAAAAACATAGATATTTCATCATATATGTGTAGTAGATCATATCCATACACACTAAGCTTTAAAAGTGTTTAAAATATCTTATTTTTGTATTTGGAGAAGTTCTGAAAAAATCGATTTGAAAATATAGATTTTGTTTTAAGTCAAAAATTCTAAGTTACAAAAATAGTTCAAAATGTTTGTAACATATTTTGATTTTTACTCAAACATGTTTGTTTATCAAAGTATATTACTGAACTTATTTTTGTAAATTTTTTGTGAATTTATGAGATTTTATTAAAGGAAAAATGACAAGTTTTTAAATTCCTAAGTTGCTATTTTTGGCCTTCTGCCAGTCGACCGCACGGTCGACCGAGCCAGAAGTCGGTCGACCGACGTGCACAAAACATGCACGGCTAGGGCCGGTCGATCGCACGGTTGACCGGCAGATAGTGTGTGCTCTCTGGAAATGGCCTGGTCGACCGGGCGGTCGACCGCTAGGCCATTGCCCAGTTGGCAGTCGACCGGCCGGTCGACCGATCTGCCCAACGATCGAAAATTCAACCGTTGGCGGTTGACCGGGCGGTCGACCGTCAGCAGTAAAACTGCTGAGTTGGCTTCCAACGGGCAGATTTTTAGAACCTATAAAAAGGGACTCCCTTGAACTGTTTTAGAGAAGATTTTAAGTGAGTTTTTGAGCTAGTTTTTCCAACACTTCTTAGTGTTTATCTCCGCTTGTTTTAGAGCCAAATACTTTCATATCAAAAGGAGAGTTTTTCAAGAGTGTTTTGAAAAAGAGTTTTCTTGAGTTTTTCACCACCAATTCAATCCAAGTTTTCTCACATACACTTGAGCTATCCATTGATATAACGATACTATAGGGATCTTTGTTGTGAGAGCATTTTAGGTGATCAAAGTGTTGTGATCACCAAAGTGTTCTACTTTGTATTTGAGGAGGCAGACTTGCGGGTTCGCATTGTTTCAAGTTCTAGTGAGAACTAGGTGTAGAGGTGCGGCCTCGGCAAGCTTGCATGCTTGCGTGTATTTGTTCTTGCGGGAACAAGAGAAGGACTAGGGAGTCCAAAGGAGTTCTAGTGTGAACTCGCTTGTAGGTGTTGCGGCACCGTGTGATCCGGTGGGATCGTTTTATAGTGAAAATCCTTCATAGTGTTGAAGGCGGGAACGTAGAGCAAGTGTGCTCAAACCTCGAAACAAATCTCCCGTGTTTGCGATTGCTCTCTCTATCTCTCACTTGTCTTTATATCTTACTTATGCTTATTGCTCATGTCTCTTATATGCTTGATATATTGTGTGCTTAATTGTTATATGCTTGGGATTGTTTGCTCATACTTGTATTCAACCAAGAGAGCCATAGCGGCACCTCAACTCTTATCTAGAGGAATCTTGACGAGTTAGTCCAGAGCCCTTCACGGGGAATCCGACTACACTCTTGTATTATACCTTGTGTGTTTAGCTTAAACAGTTTACATAAATAGTTTTAATTCCGCATTATTCACCATTAGATTAGCTTGTCACCTATTCACCCCCTCTAGGTGATTTCACTAAAGATGTAATAAATGTGTAAATGGCCCTCAATACAATTCTAGCAACACAATCTTAATTACTAACAATTATTTGTGGGCAATTATGATTTAGTCTATTCCTAACAAACATCCTACTTTCATACACAACATGAATTGGTAATCACTTCATGACTATCCACAAAATCGTGACTGATTATAATACTGACTTGAACCGTCTACTAATCCTAAGACAAATAAAAGACTCGAATCTGAAAACACGACCACTCAGTGACTCTAAAGTGGAAGGGCTACAAGAACTCGGCAAAATAAAATCATCCTCATCAACCCATACAAAAAGAGAAATAAACAGGAGAATCCATGATATATAACTAAAGTTTGACGAACAAATGGATGGAGAGAGTCAAAAGACCCGGCCTCCACAGGTTGTAGGCAGCATAGGTCCTAGAAGCGCACTTCCACCGTATTTATTTTTGCCTGAAAAATGTGGTAGGTCTTACACAAATTCTTACAAAAACACTCTCAACAGTGGCGGGTCCCACATTGTCTGGTTACAAGCTCGGTCATGAAGAACCCTATCTCAAGACTAGATAGATGCTTTTTTTTAAAAAAAAGCTCTACTGTGCATTTTCCCTGGGCATAGTGGTAGAATTGCGATATGCCATGTTGTTGATCAACAATGATACAACAGCAGAGAAACACTAAGTTGAAGACTCGGCAGCGAAAACGTAGAAGATTTACCACTAGCAAGCAATTGAGACTAATCACCACACAACCAAATAACACCAGATTAATGTGATTCGGCAAGAGTGCCTATGTCTACGGGGAGGAGGGGAGAAACTTAAGAGTTACAAGAAGATCTCTCTCTCACAACTCTCAATGGTGGAATTCCTCATAAACTTGACTTGCCTTCAAAGGCCAACCCCAATGGGTTTTTATAAGCACCTAGGATGATCCTAGTCCAACTCAAATTTCAATAATCTAATCAGCACTACCTCAGAGAAAGAAAGAAAATCGAATCCAATCTAAACTGGAAACAGAATCAGATTTGGAAACTGTCAGAACCCGACTCTAGTCTACTAGGCCTTGGTATTAGTTGACTAATATTATACATTAGTCGACTATACCCATTTATTTGTTGACTACTCTGACAAATTCGAGAACCCCAACTCTCTGTTGGTCAGCACTAGTCGACTATACCCAAGTATAAGTCAAATAGGCTAAATCATAAGTCAACTAATAGACTTATTAGTCAACTTGTAATATGCACAAGTCCTGTACATGTCCGTGCTTGATCTCTGGAGTTTGTAACACCTCCATCTGAATCTGTATTCTTCTCTAATGAATTGATACACTCAAAATACTAACAATCTGCACCTTGACTCATGTTCATTGAGTCCCTTCGTAGAAATTTGGCTTCTGCTTCATTTACCATGCTTTTCCCCTTTTCTTGTGACTTTACTTGGCTCCTTCCCAAGTACCCATTCTCCACCTTACCTTTAGAGAATCTTGATAAAGTTTGAAGATGCTCTGAACTTCTCTACTTGGATGGTCTTCATCATCATGTCTGCTGGATTCTTCTTTATGCTGATCTTCATCAAGTCGATCAACTTATCATCCACGACCCACTGACATATCTTATGATATCTCACATCAATGTACTTTGTCCTCTTGTGATACCTGTGATCCTTAGCAAGATTAATAACATTATGACTATCGCAATGAACTCGAACTGAATCTTGCATTATAACAAAAGTCTCGAGCAATCCTCTCAACCACAAAGCTTCTTTTGACGTCTCAATTGTAACCATGTACTCTACCTCTGTTCTTGAAAGGGTAACTATATCTTGCAACTCTACCTTCCAACTAATGACGCACTCAGCTACCATGAACACATAGCCCATCATAGATCTTCGTTGATGCAGATTTCCTGCAAAATATGCATCAACATAACCTTATAATTCCCTAAGCATTCCTGTTTTTAATCTTTAAAACACCAAGCCTAGTCTCGCAGTCCCTCGTAGATATTGTAGCACCCACTTTACTGCTTCTCAATAATGCTTTTCTGGTTTTAACATGAGCCAAATTACTGTAATAACTGCATAGGCTAAATCAGGCCTAGTGCAGACCATATCATACATGAATGATCCCATCACACTAGCATATGGTACTTGATACATCTCCTCCTTCTCTTTTAGTGATTGTGGACATTGCATGGAGGATAATTTAAAGTGGCCTGCCAAAGGAGTGGTGACTGATCTTACTTCTGCAATGTCGAATCTCTCCAACACCTTAAGAACATCTGGGATAGCAAAAATATGCATGAGCCATTGTCTTGAGTGATCTCCATACCTAAGATCTTCTTTGCTTCTCTCAAATCCTTCATGTCAAATTCTTTTTTTATCTGAGCTTTAAGCTTATGAATATGTGCCGTATTTCTTGCAGCAATCAGCATGTCATCCGCATGTAACACAAATATATCAGATTATTATTCTGCTTGAAATAGATATAACTGTCATACTCACATCGATTGTATCTGGCCTTGACTCTACTTGTACCACTTCTTCAAAGACTGCTTAAGTCCATAGAGGGATGTAGTTAGAAGACATACCTTATTTTCTTGACCTTCCTTAATGTAACCTTCAGATTGCTTCATGTTTGTTTCCTTCTCCAGCTCATCATACAGAAATGCTATTTTGACATCCATCTACTCCGACTCTAAATCAAATTGGGCTACTATCGCTAATAACATTCGAATAGATGTATGCTTGACTACAGGAGACAATATCTCATTATAGTCAATACACTCGTTCTGAGCATATCCCTTAGCAACTAACTTTACCTTGTACCCCTCATTGTCCTTCTTGCAAAAGATCCATCTGCAACCTATTACCATGGTCATCTACCTTGATCCATTCCTGTAACTACTGAGATCCCCGGTTTCTCTTCTAATGCGATAGAGACATGATCATTTTCCGAGCATACCTTACTGATGGCACCATAACTCTGACTGATCATCTCAATAGTCTAGGTTGCTCTTGAGTAGCCTCCTGTTCGTTTCCATCTGAATTTGAGGAGTCATCTTCTGACCCATTAGGCCTTTTAGGGTTCTCTGAGAACTCTACTCTCTTTTACTGAGTGTGTTGAATTGTCTAGAGCTCCTTCTTGTGCTTTATCCTCTGTCTCTGACTTTTCTTGCAACATTGATTATTCTTCAAAGATCACATCTCTGCTGGTAAAGGTCCTTGTTTCGGGATCCCAAAGTTTGAAACCCTTGACTCCTTTGGCGAACCCGATGAAGACACACTTCTTGGACTTGGACTCCAGTTTGTTCTTTTTCTGACTATCAACCAAACTATATACTGGACAATCAAACTACACATTGAGTAATCCACAGACTCTCCTATCTCCTCTGGGATATGAAGATCTATAACACCCCGTTCCCGAAATACGTACTCAGATACGTATTCTGATTTCTCGATCATATTTTTTTGATTTTCTTCCTATATTTATTTTTATTTTATGATTATTTATGCGATTGTTTTTCATTGGATCAAGATTTGTGGACTCAGAGTCAGTCCTAGTTTGAACCAGCTACCCGATTCTAGTGTATTGCTCGATATTGTCTTTTCGGTAGTCAGATTTGACTGATTTTAGTTTCAAATATCATTTTTCAATATTTTAGATTTTTAATGATTTTTTAGAATTTTTATGAATTAAATTGCAAAATCTTCAAAGTCGGTGTCGACTAATATCACTGGTCGATTCTCGAATTTTTAATTTACAAATGGAGTTAAATTTCTAAAATTCACTTTTATATTGTTTCTTAAAATCACAGTTTCTACTTTTGTACATTTTTGAATATTTTTTTGAATTTATCAAAACTTGACCGGATTTGGTGTCAGCCGGTATCACGGGTTAATTTTAGGTTTTTTAATTTAAAAATGGGATTAAATTTCTAAAAACTAATTTTATACTGTTCCTCAAAATGATGTTTTCTACCTCTGAGTATTTTTGGAGATTTTTCTGCATTTCTCAAATTTTGTCGCATTATATTAATATAATATTTTAATTTGGGTTTTCTCGCTTTTCTCCACTCCGTGGCTTGCCACGTGGCATAATCACACAACCCATATATATCTACCCTATTTATATCTTTCTCTCTCTCCCCCACCCATTTTCTTTTTCTTTTTCTCTTTTCTCCTTTTCTCTCTCCCCATTTCTTCCTCTTCCTCCCCACCTCAGCCAACCGCCGCCCCCTTGGGCCAGCGCCGCCGCGCCACCTGACTGCTGACCACCCCAGCGACGACGTCACCCTCGCGACCGATCTCCCTTCTCTCTTTTCTCTTTCTTTCCTCCTCTTTCTTTTTCTTTCTTCTTCTCTTTCTCTCTCTTCTCCTTCTCCATCTCTTTTGCTAGATCCGTCGTCGTTGCCGCCCTGATCGGCCTCCGGTGACCTCCAGCAACCGCCGACGTCCCTTTCTTCTTCTTCTTCCTCCTTTTCTTTTTCCCCTTCGTTTTCTTCTCTTTTTCCCCTCTTTCTTTCTTGCCCCTTTTTCTCTATAGACGTGGTCGCGGCGGCAGCGCCGCCGCCGACCACCTGGCCGGCCACTGTGTCAGCCAGCTCCTCCCTTTCTTGATCTCTCTCTTCTTCCTTAGCACTCTCTTTCCCTCCTCTCTCCTTTCTCTCTTTCTCTCTCCTTTCTTTTTTTTCTCTCCCCCTCAATCTCTCTCCTCTGGTTGTGGATCGAGGCGGCCAGGGCCGGCCGCTGCCGGCCTGTTCCCTCCCCTTTCTCTTCTCTCTCTGCGTCTCCTCCTCCTCTCTATCTCTTTTCTCTCTCTTTGTTCTTTCTCTCTCTGCATCTCTTCTCTCTCCCTCTCTGTCTCTCTCTCTCTTTATCGTCTCCTCTCTCTAGTTTCTCTCTCTATCCTGCTCTCTCTATCTTGCTCATTCTCTTTCTTCTTTCTCTCTATTAATCTCTCTCTATTTTCTCTCTCTACAAATAAAACCCTCTTTCTCTCGCGCGATGGTGGGTATCGCCTGGGTCCGTGCACGCATATGTAGAATTTTGAAAATTGCGGTGTATTTTAAATATTTATGGCGAGTGTTTTTGCTTTTCTGGGTTTTCCCGCTTCGACGGGTGATTAATATTTATTCGTGTAATTGTGTAATTTTTGGGACTATTGTAATTGTATATGTGGACATGTGTAATTGTACCGGTGTTATGCATTGTATCGGGTAGGTGTGTGCATATATATTGTGGACATGTGTATTGTATCGGTGTGCGTGTATTTATATTCTGTGGACATGTATCTGTATCGGTGTGACGAACGCCTGTAGTAGTGTAGTTTATTACCTTTCATATATATATATATATATATATATATATATATATATATATATATATATATATATATATATATATATATATATATGCTGTGATATCTGCTCTATTATCATGCATGGCCGACCCTTCATGGTCATTAACCTCCGAGCTCTATACTCAGCCTTCGGGCTTCATCACTTTGCAGGTACTCTAGATATTACCCTGTTTGTATGTGTGCTGGTGTGTGATAACGTTGTTTTATGCAAGTACTTACTTGGTCCTTTGGCCCTATTAGATCTTGTGGTCTCTCTTATGCCCACTTCCTCGAAAGAGGGAGCGCATTCAGACTGTCAGGTCTTTCGGTCCCGCCTGGTAGGCGAGTCTAGCGCTTTATCGCTAACTCTGTCCGAGTGTAGTTACGCTGTGAGCGATAGCTGTACGTTATCATGACTTCGCCGCGCGCGATAACTACACCGAGCGTGACAATGTTTAGCGCTGTATGCTAACTTCGTTCCAGCCTGCTTAGCTCAACTTGATTGTTTGCTTGTCTACTTGCTGACTTTATTCCTGTCTTGCTCAGCCTCTGGGCTTTATTGTTCCACTGGTGGTTTAGTTATCACCTGTTATATGTATGCGTTTAATACTGACACTTCTGTAGGTACTTACTCTACTTTCGGGCCTATTAGTCCTTTAGGCTTTCGCCCACTTTCTCGAAAGAGGGAGTGCGTTCAGACCGTCAGGTCTTTTAGCTACGCATGGTAGGCGGATCTAACGCTTAGCGCTTTACCGCTTCGTTCGAGCGTATTTACACCATGAGCGCGGCTTTGCCACACGTGGTAGTATAGCGTTCATACGCTCACTCTGTCGTGTGCATTTAGCCATGCCGCGAGCAGTAATCACGCCGAATGTGATGGCGTCTAGTGCTGCGCGTTAGCTTCACTCCAACTTTGCTTAGCTCCACTTGAGTGTTCGCTTACTTGCTTGACCACTTGCATGCTTGATAATTTTACTATTATTTTTTTCTTGATGGTTATAAAGAGTTTGAAACCTGTATTTATATTATTTTTCAAAACTGTATCGTTTTCTTGTATTTGTATCGATCCTCTGTATTGGTATCATTTTTTTTGTATTCGTCATGATCTCCTGCATCGGTACCCTTTTCCTGTATTATGCTATACAACAGTGGATCTATTGTGCTACCACTCGACACCTGACAACTGCTTGTTATCACCTGACAGCTTCTTGTTATCACCTGGCATTTGTGTATCATCACTGTTTAGTCGGAAAAAATGAAAGCGTGTAAAATTTATATTTGATTGTAGAGAAAATTACAACGAATTAATAATCTGATTACAAAAGAGGGAAGAATGATTGGATCCCCCCGTTTTTTAATGCTAGGTTCTTTGTGTAGCAGTGAAGAGTGATTCTTGTTCTCCGTTGACCAGTCGAACGGAAGCTTGATCTTCGAATCTTCTTGCTCTCATTGAAAGCACACTGGTAAAGTATAAATCTGTGGCTAAAATCTCAAAGAGATTATAGAAGCTCAACAAGTTTATAAAGAGTATTCTCTTTCAGCAGTCTCGTGCTCAAGGTTCAACCTTCTGTAGTTATCCAGCTTCAAGTATTAAGCGTCAAGTGTGCCTTTTTGGGATTCTCTTCCTCTGGCCTATGGCTTCTTGGGTTCCTCCCTCAGAGCTCTCCCATTTTTTCTAGCTATTCATAGCTATTTATAAAGGATTCTAGGGTGTAACCAACTCTTTAAGTCTCTTCATAATGAGAGGAGTGTAATCAAACCCTTAAATCTTTCCATAATGGGAAGTTATTTTCCATTATGTAAAGAGAAAATGAGGGTGTAACTGACCAAATTCGCGACTGTAATTTATAGCAGAAACGCGGGTCTCATGCAGGACGCGGACCTCGCTCTGATGTTGAGACACGGAGCTCACTTGCTCACGTCTATGCTGGAATGTGAAGCTCACAGGCTTGCTTTGAAGCTGAAACATGAAGCTACGTAGGCTTACATTTTGATGTTGAAACGTGACCTGAGGTCCGTATATTGAAGAGCAGCACGACTATCATGCTTGGCACAGAACACGATCCTGGCATCGTGTTGTTGATGAAGTCCGCATTTGAGATTGAAATGCGACTCTGGTTGAGATCCGCGTTTGCAGTTGGACGTGAGGTCCGCGTTTGAAGTTGGACGCTAGACAAGTCGAGATCCGTGTCTGAGTTGAAACGCTGGAAGGCTGAGATCCGATCTGAGGCTGGAACACGACCTTCGCATTTGAAAAAAAACGCGAGGTCCGCGTTTGGGTTGAAACACGACCCTCACATTTGGCATGAGGCCTTCGTCTAAGGCTTAGTCTTCAATAATTTCTAGACAGCCTACAGAACCCCCTCCAAAGTTTTCGAAACTCCGCAGTTGACTAAGATGGATTTCAGAATACTTTAGACTTCATGTTGATTTGGACTCTCATGATTAGACTGACAATCTTTTGAGATGTCCTGAACTTGATCTTGTCTGAATTCCGATCTTCGTGAGTGTACTGTAGAACTGCTTGAAGCCTCCAGGAAAGATCGTTAAAAGTATCTAGATACACAGTCTAGAATTTATCTGAGCTCTGATTTGGTTGTCGGTATAATACTGAACTGGTAGAGTTGTCAATTACTTTTGCCAGTGTACTATTGAACTGATTGCAGCAGCAGAGACACACTCTTTGTATTGGGAGAGAGAACACGGCTCTCATTGATGTAGACGCGAATGTCGCATTGACGGGCCTATCATTGGATGCGAAAGTCATGACCTTCATTTGGATATTAAAGACGCGGATGTCTTCTTGACACGACTGTCGCATTGGAGAGCTCTGGACTCTAATTCGCTTAAACGCGAACATCGCATTTGCAACTTGTTTTGCTTTTGTATCATGTCTGTTTTGTTGGAAAATTAGACAGACTAAAGCGAGGAATTTTAATTGTCAGAGGTGTGATATTAACTTAGCAATTGAAAATTGGGTAACTCCACTAGGGTAGTGAAGTTAGAGAGGTGTGATTTTAACTTAGGAACTTATTTCTGCTGAGAAAATTGAGAAGATTTACTGTTAGAGGCGTAATGTTTAACATAACAGGGACATACCAGAGGTGTTATGTTAGCTTGGCATTGAAATGAGTGCTAGAGATATAATATTAACTTAGTACTGATATGAATTTGCGATTGGAGCAAATTTGAATTGTCAGCGGTATAATATTAAACTTGATAGTGATTTGTAATGCGATATGTGCAATTTTAGTCAGAGGCGTGATATTAACTTGACTGAGACCCATAATGCGGTATGAGCAATTTTGGTGAACTTGTCATTCTATTGAAAAGAATTGACAAGTTGAAATTTTACGCGCTGGAAAAATTAAGAGAAATCACAGTTAGAGGAATGTTAACTTAATAGTAGGGCATGTCAGAGGTGTGAGGTTAACTTGACATTGCAATTTGAGCACATCTTGTTAGTTTGTTATTCTGCTAGAGAGAATAATAAGTAGGGTTTGATCCACAAGGAATTTATGGAGATCATTACCGTCAGTAATGTTAACATGATGGGTTTGAATTTGCAGGTAAAGCAAATTAAATTGTCCAGAGGTATGATGTTAACTTGACAAAGATGTATGCTAGATGTGTGATATTAACTTAGCACTATAAAGGTTTCAGTTTCATTAAGAAAACTAAAAATATCACTTCATAGGTATAATGTTTTAACTTAATAGTGAAATGAATGCAAGAGATATGATGTTAACTTAGCAATAAAAGTCTCATTTTCTTTCAAAAAATCGAGAAGAGTGCTGTCAGAGACGTGATATTAACTTAAAAAGAATGTGTGCTAGAGGTGTGATATTAACTTAGAAGTATAAAGGTCTCGGTTTCGTTAAGATAACTGAGCATATCACTGTCCTAGATGTTGTGTTTAACTTAACAGTGAAATGAATGCTAAATGTATAAAGTTAACTTAACATTAAAAGTCTCATTTTCATTGAGAATATCGAGAAAAATGCTGTTAGAGGTGTGATGTTAACTTGACGGAGATTTACTGACTGTTAGCGGTGTAATATTTAACTTAATAGTAATGCGTGCCAGAGGTGATATTTAACTTAGCACTGGAGAGGTGTAGTTTTAACTATAAGTTCTCGTTTCTACTAAAGAAATTGAGAAAATTATTGTTAGAAGCGCAGTATCAACGTAACAGTAATGCATCTTGCAATTTGAGAAAGGTTGGTCAGAGGTGTAGTGTTTAACCTGATCGGTAAATTTTGCGATTTGAATAATGTTGAGTGGACTTGTTATTCTATTAAGAGAATAACAAGTGGGATTTGATCCGTTGGGGATACATTGGAGTCATATTGTCAGAGGTATAATGTTTACATGACCAGTGCTCTGCTGAAGATTGCAATTTGCGCAATTTAGATGGACCGGTCATTCTATTGGAGAGAATGGTAAGTGTGATTTGAACCCCTTGGGGATCGGTTGAAGTCTTACCATCGAGGTGTGGTGTTAACATGACGGACTCCGTTAGGGATTAGAAAATGACTTGTCAGAGGTGTGATGTTAACTTGACAAAGGTTCGTTTACTGTTAGAGGTGTGATTTTGAACATAACAGTACTTTGAGTAGACTTGCCATTCTATGGGAGAGAACGACAAGTTGGGTTTGATCTACTGGGAATATGAAAGTTTTACTATCAGAGGTATAATGTTAACGTGCAGGGTCGATCTGTAATCATTTCGCTGGGGAAATGAATACAGCTTTTTGTGGTCTTATCATTCCATAAAAGGGAATTGATAGGGAATTTTGGAGAGAAAGTTGGGATCAGGTCCCATAGGATTTTTAGTAAACCTCAGCTATTAACAAATTTGGTATGCCTTTACCAACTATCGTTTGAGTTAGGCTAGCCATACTATTCCCCTCAACATGATGAGTTATCGAGGAATTTTCATTGGGCTTAAAGGTCAGCTTTTTTCCTCTATCCTTAGCCGTTGGGGGCGTTGAATTATTGCTTCACAATAACTTCTAAAATTCTGTTGGAGATTAAAGAAGTGTTAACTTCGTGGGAAATTGACAGGAAGATTAACATTCCTTGTGAGTAATTATTTGATCAGAGATGTGATATTAACTTGATCATGGATGTACTTTTTATTTGAAGTAGTAAATGATGTACTTCCAGAGGTTTTTTTATTCCATGGGAATGACAAACACAAATAGTCTTTGACATTATATCGATGGAATGGTTTAGACTGTTCAGAAGTAATTGTTGAATGTGACAGTCGTAGAAGTGTGAGTCACCTCGTTGCACAGTGATTCAATGCTACATGCTCTTGTAATCTTCCTAATTTACTCTTGCAACTATGTCTTCTACTCGTTCGCCTTGTAAGACTAGTTACTTTTAGGCGTGACTTTTAGCTACTCCTATTTGAGTTAGGAGTGTGGTTTACAGGTTTTGACGGCAAGTCTCTACCAGCGTAGACTGCGTCATACCACTTGGACATCGGAGTGCCATACTCCGAAATCTCTTCACAAATATTTTGATTGACTCTCCTTGCTTCTGCTTTGTAACAAGGAGAGTTGGCATAGAAACTTTGGTTTCATCTTTGAATAATCGCGCCAGGAAGGGCTTCTCGAGGCCAGCCTATTTCTTGATAGAGCTGACAGGAAGCTTCATGAATCATTCAAAGGTAACCCTCTTGAGGGTGCCGATGAATAAATGAGCCATGATGACATCGTTTGATACTACATTCCCAGTTTGAGATTTGAAGTAATATATATGTTGGTTCGGTGAACCTTTGCCATTGAAGGCGTGTAAATTCGGTGCCTTGAACCTGAGAGGATAAGGAGCTAAATCCACTCAATCGGGTATGGTCTGACCACCTTCACTTCTTGAAGATTGCTTCGATTTGAGATAGCCTCCAACCATTTCTCAAGCTCGTTCATCTTCTTGGCATAATTATCTTCTGAACTCTTTGGCACTTCAGAAGAAAAAGACTTAGGATTTTCATATCTGAAGTTGTTCTCATTGCCATCAGAGTATTCGGAGTTAGAGTTTTCATCCTCCTTCTCTTTTCCTTTACTTTTGCGAGAAGAAGCTTTAGTCTTCAGACTTTTCATTTTCTTCTTCGTCTTTTTAAGCAAAAGAGCAATCATCTTCTTGAGATCGTTGATAGACTCTTGTTGGGCTTGAAGCATCTCGTGCTGCATCTATTGCACTCGAGCTTGCTCCTCAAATTTCCTGGCTATCTCTTTTGGAATATCAGCCATATATGCGAAGGCCTCTGTCTTCATATAAGAGTTAGATGAATGGGATCCCGCGATGGCCGAGTGCTCATCATCTGTTTCAATCCCTCTAGCTAGTGAATTCTAATCGATTGGAACAACTCCTCCAGCTCGGATCCGAGTGTGCTGGTAAGTTTCTTCAGGCTCGATCATTATTTCTTTCAAACCTAAGGAACGTTCAGTATTCTGAAATACACCTAGAGGGGGGGTGAATAGGTGTAATTGCTAATCTAATGATCTTTTTAAACTTAAGTAAATATGAGTGATGCAACGATCTCTCAAAACACGACTAGGAGCCGAATACCCGGTGAAGGGTTCTGAACTCCGTCCTCCCAATTCCCCTTAAAGATGGGTTAGAGGTGCGCAATGCAACCGTGTTGTATGAGATTTGATTGAACAAGATAAGAATGAAATGCTATGATGAAATACACACAATAAATATTACAAGTAAAGTAAACAAGAGAAGATTGCACAAGTAAAGGGTTAGTTCTCAAGCAAATAGTTGTAGACAATATAAAGCAAGAGAAAAATAAAGCAAGATGACGCAAGGCAATCGCAAACACGAATGATTTGTTTCGAGGTTCGAGCCACCGCTCTAGTCCCCGCCTTCACCTCCGTGAAGGGTTTCCACTATCCACCGAGGACGCCTTACAATTTGGTCTACCGAAGACCGAGCACCGAGCTCCACACCTTACAAAAGAACCTCAACCTTAGAGGTTGCTCCACAAGAAGAGAATCACAAGAACAAGAGTGATCACAACAAGATCACTAAACTCTTTCTCAAACACTTTTACAATTCTCACTCTTTTACAACTTCACTATAGTATGAGTAATGGATTTTTGGCTCTATGAAGTGTGGTGAGAAAACTTCAGTTGTAGAGTGATATTAGCAATCAAACACAACTGAAAAACTAGCTCAAAAGATTGGAATTGAAAGCTTTAAAACAATTTTTCCTTTTCTCTTTGAAAACAATGAAAACTTGAGGATTTTTCTTAGTAAATAACAAAGACCTATTGCCCTCTATTTATAAGGAGAGAATAGGTTAAAACTCTTTTCTTTACACCTAATTTGACCTGCAAAAGGCCCCCAACAACTCTCTAAAACTCTGTTAAAGAAGACAGAAAAAACAGATTTCAGAACTATCCCAAAGAGGAAAGAGCCGTTGGCCAGCAGCAGGCTTGGTGGTCGACCGGTCCGGTCGACCGTCGCCTTGCTGGCAAAGAGCCGTTGGGCTCCGGTCGACTGTCCGGTCGACTGTCCTCTTTGAGGAAACACAGTTTCCTTCTACCGGTCGACCGGTCGGTCGACTCAAACAAACCGAGAGCAAAATTGGTTACAGTCGGTCGATCGGCCAGTCGACCGACAGACATGCACAAACCGTGCATGTCCTGACACAGGCGCCGGTCGACTGTCCGGTCGACCGGTCTCGCCTGAAACAGAAAAACAGGCTGAATTTGAAGTTGGGATTTTTTGTAAAAACCTTTTTTAAAAAATATATATGACTAAGTATTATGCAAGGATTAGTCTACACATGTTTTAAACAAAGATTTTCAATATAAAACAAGTTGGAAACATGTATACATAAACTAATGCATAAAACTTAAAACCGAACATTTTTAAAACATAGAGAAGATAAAGAATAAGTGTGTGTGCAAATCCTAGAGCCAATTATCCTACACTCAAACTTTAACATTCTATTTTTACAATGTTCTAAGGACTTCAAGGCTTCAAGAGGGGCTTTCTCCACTTGATCTTCAATTTTGCATCTTGAGCCCAATTTGAGTTATCTTGAGTTCAAGTCACCTTCCTTTAGGGAAGAAAACACCTATGCAAGATAGAAAACCTGAAACACACTTAAACAACAAATATATTTGTACAAATAACTAATACGTTTTGTAATCATCAAAACACACTAAAGACGGGTGATTGTAACCTTGGACCAACAATCTCCCCCTTTTTGATGATGACAAAACATATAAGTTATTGAAACAAATAAAGGAAGAAAAGCTTGGAAAGCTCCCCCTCAAACAATGCTATGTATTTATCATGAAGCATTATGAAAATATCAACACCATAAAATTTGTCATATAACTCAAATAATGAACAACATTAAACAAATTTATAATAAGCAAACTTATCTTTTTCAAATATCCTTTTTCTCCCTAAAAACTTCAAGTAATAAACACCTTAATTAAACTTATATATTTTCAAGTAATAAATACCTTAATTAAACTTATATATTTTTCTCCCCCTTTTTGTCATACATCAAAAAGGGTTAATACATAACAAAAAACGAACAAACTAAAAATATTTTAAGAATCAATCATACATACATTCAACTCACCACAAATAAATGAAAATCTAGCATAATATAAAGGTTTAGTGAAAATATCGGCAAGTTGAAAATCGGTAGAAACATAATCTATATCAATATCTCCTTTCTCAAAGTGATCTCTAAGAAAGTGATACCTAATGTCAATGTGTTTGGTTTTACTATGTTGATTTGCATTCTTTGTCATGTGAATAGTACTAGTATTATCACAAAATATTTTAACATGATCAAAGTGTAAATCATAGTCAAGGAGAGTATGTTTCATCCAAAGAACTTGTGCACAACAAGCTCCGGCCGCAACATACTCCGCCTCGGCGGTTGAAAGGGCTACCGAATTTTGCTTTTTGGAAGACCAAGATACAAGACAATTACCTAAGAATTGGCATGTTCCACTTGTACTCTTCCTATCTACCCTACAACCCGCATAGTCGGCATCCGAAAAACTCGTCATTGAAAATTGGCCGGTTTTCGGATACCACAAACCCATTTCAATAGTGCCCTTAAGGTATCTAATTATGCGTTTAACCGCAATTATGTGAGACTCTTTAGGACAAGATTGAAAACGTGCACAAAGACACACGAAAAACATAATATCCGGCCTACTAGCCGTTAAATAAAGCAAGCTACCTATCATGCTACGATATAATTTAATGTCTACACATTTACCTTGTTCATCCTTGTCAAGCTTTGTAGTTGTTGCCATGAGAGTTTTGCTTACTTTAGATTCTTCAAGCCCGAACCTTTTGATTAGTTCCTTTGTGTACTTGGCTTGATTTATGAAGATCCCATCCTTCTTTTGCTTGATTTGGAGTCCAAGGAAATAGTTGAGCTCCCCCATCATAGACATTTCGAATTCATCCTTCATGCATGACTCAAAAGCTTGGCAAAGAGATTCATTAGTAGAACCAAAAATAATATCATCTACATAAATTTGTACAATGAGTATATCCTTTTCTACATGTTTTGTAAACAAGGTTGTATCAATTTTACCTTTTTTAAAACCATTTGAAATCAAAATGAAGAAAGTCTTTCATACCAAGCCCTAGGGACTTGTTTTAAACCATAAAGAGCTTTATCTAATTTGAATACAAAATCCGGATGTGTAGGATCAACAAACCCGGGGGGTTGTTCAACATACACCTCCTCTTCAATAAAACAATTTAGAAAAGCACTTTTAACATCCATTTGAAACAATTTAAAATCTTTATATGAGGCAAATGCTAGTGTCATCCGTATGGCTTCAAGCCGTGCTACGGGTGCAAAGGTTTCTTCAAAATCGATTCCTTCGATTTGAGTGTAACCTTGGGCAACTAACCTAGCTTTATTCCTAACAACGTTACCCGATTCATCCAACTTGTTCTTAAAGATCCACTTAGTACCAATTGTTGGTCTATCGTGGGGCCTAGGAACAAGGTGCCAAACTTGGTTGCGCTCAAATTGATTGAGTTCCTCTTGCATAGCTAGCAACCAATATGAATCGGCCTCGGCTTCGAGGACGTTCTTGGGTTCAACATGAGAAATAAATGCATAATGTCCACAATAGTCATGAAGTTTAGAGCGAGTTGTTACCCCTTTTGATACTTCACCTATGATGAGGTCCTTGGGATGATGTGGATTGTATCTCCAATCCTTTGGAAGTTGTTGAGTGGGCTCTTCTCCATTTGTTTGATCTTCATTTCCTTGAGCCTCTTGTATTTTAGCTTCACTTCCTTCATCATCCTTTGGCTTGTCTCCCATAGTAGGTGTATCCTCCAAGGTCACTTTCTCCAAGCCTTCATGCAAAGCATCTATTTCTATAACATTCTTAACAAACAAGTTAGATTCCTCAAACTTAACATGTATAGATTCCTCAATAGTCAATGATGACCTATTGAAGACTCTATAAGCCTTACTAGTACTAGAATAACCCACAAATATAGCCTCATAAGATTTAGGATCAAATTTTCCTAAATTATCTTTTGTATTTAAAACAAAACATTTGCATCCAAAAACCTTGAAATATGAAACATTTGGTTTTCTAGAAAAGTACATTTCAAAAGAGGTTTTTGTAGTATTTTTACACAAGAAAACACGATTTGATATATAGCATGATGTATTAACGGCCTCGGCCCACAAATAATGTGGTAGACCATATTCACTAAGCATTGTCCTAGCCATCTCTTGCAAAGTTCGATTTTTCCGTTCAACTACTCCATTTTGTTGTGGAGTTCTAGGACAAGATAGTTCATGCTTTATTCCATGTTCTTCACAAAAAGTGGTAAAGGGTTGGTTAATGAATTCACCTCCTCTATCACTTCTTATTCTTAAAATCGAAACATCCTTTTCTTTTTCAACTCTTTTCTTAAAAGTTTGGAAATACGAAAATGCTTGATTTTTATGCTCAAGAAAGAAAACCCAAGTAAAACGTGAAAAATCATCAACTAAAACAAATGCAAATCTATTCCCACTTAGACTTTTGGTTTGTGTAGGCCAAATAGATCCATATGGATTAACTCCAAAGGACGTGATGTCATGATATCCTTAATTGACTTGAAAGAAGACTTAGTTTGTTTCCCAAATGGACATGCGTCACAAACTCGGTCCTTTTCAAAATTCAAATAAGGAATACCTTTCACCATTTCCTTTGTGTTAAGCCTAGATATATGGTCAAAAGAAATGTGGCCTAATCTTCTATGCCACAACCAAGAGTCGTCATCGAGGGCTTTTAAACATGTTATATTACAAGACATATTTAACATATCTATCATATAAACATTACTTTCACGAAAACCGGAAAACACACAAGCATTAGAAATTCTATCAATTACTTTACAAACAACATTATCAAAAACTACATCAAAACCTTTATCACATAATTGACTAACACTCAAGAGATTATGCTTGAGGCCGTCAACTAAACTACATTCTCAATTAAAGGGGATGTGCCAAGTTTTATATTACCGATACCGATGATTTTACCCTTGGCGTCATCTCCGAAGGTGACAGTGCCACCTTCATGGTATCTTGATAGGGTTGCAAAGTTGTTGATATCCCAAGTCATGTGCCTTGAGCAACCACTATCAAGATACCACAATCCTCTACGTCGTTGGGCTTTGGAAGGTACCTACATCATTTAACAAAATCGTTGATTTTGGTACCCAAACTTTCTTGGGTCCTTGGAAGTTAGTGTTTCGAACCCAAACATTATGATGAGATGCACTTAGTCTATCATAGCAAAAATTGGCTAAGTGTCCTTTCCGCCCACAATGTGAGCATGAGAACACTCTACCATACATGAATGCATGATGTGTGTGTGAAGTGTGAGCATGCTTTGGGGGTTTGCCACGATGTAAAGGTTGTGTGGTATGTACATGAGCATGAGCATTATGAACATTTTTCTTAGAGGCTTGTTTCTTAGGGAACATAGCCTCAATCTTTTTCTTATCAAACTCACTACACTTTTTCAAAATAATACCTAAAGAATCTATTCTTTTCTTAAGCATGGTAATCTCATTAGCATCAACAAATGGGGACTTGCCTTTACAAGAAGTCTTATATTTATCAAATTCATTTTTAGTGGAAACCAAAGTAGAATGCAAGTCATTATTTTCTTTAGAAAGATTTACAACTTGAAGACTAAGAGATTCATTTTCCTTTTTCATTTTTAAATACTTTTTCTTTAAGAAGTCATAATTGTGAGACAATTCTACAAAGGCTTCTCCTAACTCATCCATGGAAAGATCTTCATCAAATGAAGGGGAAGGGGTTACCTTGCTTGTGCTTTCATTAGCCATGAAGCACATGTTGGCGGTGTCGATCTCCTCCTCAGATTCGCTCTCGGAATCCCATGTCGCCTTCATTACTTTCTTCTTGAAGGGCTTCTTGGATGAGGATGGCTTCACTTTGTCCGGACATTCCGCAACAATGTGTCCTGGCTTTTGGCAATTGAAGCATATGATCTTTCTTTCTTCTTTGCCTCCTTGCCATCTCCTTCTACCTTGGAATTTCGCCTTGTTGTACATCCTCCGGACATTCTTGATAAGAAGTGAGAGCTCTTCGTCATCTTCTTCTTCATCATCTTCGTCGGAGTGAGTAGCTTGACTTTTGAAAGCTATGGTCTTCTTCTTGGAGGGAGCCATCTCCTCTCTTGCTTTCCTTTCCATCTCATGGGTTTTTAGATTCCCAATGAGACCAATTAGCTCTATCTCATCCTTGTCGTTGAGTTCCTTCAAGGTTGTAGCCTTGACTTCCCATGAAGGAGGAAGAGCCCGGATGATCTTTCTTACTCTTTGATCATTGTTGATGTCCTCACCTAGAGAAGAAAGTCCATTAGTAATCTTGGTAAATTTTGTAACCATATCATCTATGGTTTCATTCTCTTGCATGCTAAAATTTTCATATTGGGACCGAAGAAGGTCTATCTTGGCCCTCTTCACTTGTGATGTCCCCTCATGTGTGACTAACAAATGGGTCTAAATCTCGTATGCGGATTTGCAATGGATGACTCTAGCTATGTCATCATCATTGAGGGCTTGTAGGAGTGCATAATGAGCCCCAGCATTGGCATCAAACTCCTTGGTCTCAATTTCGGACCAAGTAGATTCATCACCGGTGGGTGTGGTAAAAGATTTGGTCACGGCCTTTGCAACTCGGCTACCTAGAGATTGCAAGAACACGGTCATCTTAACCTTCCATATGGGAAAGTTAAGTCCATCAAACTTAGGGGGTGTCTTGATACCATCGGCCATGTTTACTAAATGAGTATGAATGAAATGATTAGCAATGTGAGGATCTCTCTAAGGTTGTTAAGCCAAATCCTAGAGTCCAAGCTCTGATACCAATTGAAATACACCTAGAGGGGGGGTGAATAGGTGTAATTGCTAATCTAATGATCTTTTTAAACTTAAGTAAATATGAGTGATGCAATGATCTCTCAAAACACGACTAGGAGCCGAATACCCGGTGAAGGGTTCTGAACTCCGTCCTCCCAATTCCCCTTAAAAATGGGTTAGAGGTGCGCAATGCAACCGTGTTGTATGAGATTTGATCGAACAAGATAAGAATGAAATGCTATGATGAAATACACACAATAAATATTACAAGTAAAGTAAACAAGAGAAGATTGCACAAGTAAAGGGTTAGTTCTCAAGCAAATAGTTGTAGACAATATAAAGCAAGAGAAAAATAAAGCAAGATGACGCAAGGCAATCGCAAACACGAATGATTTGTTTCGAGGTTCGAGCCACCGCTCTAGTCCCCGCCTTCACCTCCGTGAAGGGTTTCCACTATCCACCGAGGACGCCTTACAATTTGGTCTACCGAAGACCGAGCACCGAGCTCCATACCTTACAAAAGAACCTCAACCTTAGAGGTTGCTCCACAAGAAGAGAATCACAAGAACAAGAGTGATCACAACAAGATCACTAAACTCTTTCTCAAACACTTTTACAATTCTCACTCTTTTTACAACTTCACTATAGTATGAGTAATGGATTTTTGGCTCTATGAAGTGTGGTGAGAAAACTTCAGTTGTAGAGTGATATTAGCAATCAAACACAACTGAAAAACTAGCTCAAAATATTGGAATTGAAAGCTTTAAAACAATTTTTCCTTTTCTCTTTGAAAACAATGAAAACTTGAGGATTTTTCTTAGTAAATAACAAAGACCTATTGCCCTCTATTTATAAGGAGAGAATAGGTTAAAACTCTTTTCTTTACACCTAATTTGACCTGCAAAAGGCTCCCAACAACTCTCTAAAACTTTGTTAAAGAAGACAGAAAAAACAGATTTCAGAACTATCCCAAAGAGGAAAGAGCCGTTGGCCAGCAGCATGCTTGGCGGTCGACCGGTCCGGTCGACCGTCGCCTTGCTGGCAAAGAGCCGTTGGGCTCCGGTCGACTGTCCGGTCGACCGTCCTCTTTGAGGAAACACAGTTTCCTTCTACCGGTCGACCGGTCGGTCGACTCAAACAAACCGAGAGCAAAATTGGTTACAGTCAGTCGACCGGCCAGTCGACCGACAGACATGCACAAACCGTGCATGTCCTGACACAGGTGCCGGTCGACTGTCCGGTCGACCGGTCTCGCCTGAAACAGAAAAACAGGCTGAATTTGAAGTTGGGATTTTTTGTAAAAACCTTTTTTAAAAAATATATATGACTAAGTATTATGCAAGGATTAGTCTACACATGTTTTAAACAAAGATTTTCAATATAAAACAAGTTGGAAACATGTATACATAAACTAATGCATAAAACTTAAAACCGAACATTTTTAAAACATAGAGAAGATAAAGAATAAGTGTGTGTGCAAATCCTAGAGCCAATTATCCTACACTCAAACTTTAACATTCTATTCTTACAATGTTCTAAGAACTTCAAGGCTTCAAGAGGGGCTTTCTCCATTTGATCTTCAATTTTGCATCTTGAGCCCAATTTGAGTTATCTTGAGTCCAAGTCACCTTCCTTTAGGGAAGAAAATACCTATGCAAGATAGAAAACCTAAAACACACTTAAACAACAAATAATATTAGTACAAATAACTAATACGTTTTGTAATCATCAAAACACACTAAAGACGGGTGATTGTAACCTTGGGCCAACATATTCGACTCCTCAGAACTAAAAGCAAGCTGCTTCCCTTTTGACTTGCTTGGTGTGGTTCTTGGACCCACCATATTGGAAGTCACCTCTAGGTACTCATCGCCAGAGAATGACTTCTTCTTAAGAGATTGTCACCTTTTGGCAGAGTTTAAATTTGAAGCCTTAGACAATAGGTTAAAAACTGAAGGCTTAGTCATCTGAAAGTTACAGTGACAATCAGAGAGCACTGCCGAGATGAGATGCTCACAATGGCACTAAGCAGAGAGTTGATGAGCACTCCTCTTTCTCGCCAAGTAATCCCTCAGATCTGTTGCAGGGGTATCTGAAGAATCAGCCTCGAACCCATGGGGGTGAGGGCTTCCCAGTTCACATTTAAACCTGGCATCTTGATGCTGGATGCGAACCTTGCTTTTCTAAAGTGAAATGCGAAGATCGCATTCTAGCACAGCCTCCTGTTGAACGCCGGTCTCGCGCTTCTGAAGAGAAACATGAAGATCGTGTTTTGACATTGTCTGCTGCTGAACACAATTCTCGCATTTTAGAATTGAAATGTGGAGGCCATGTCCGGGCGTAGACTTAGGCTGAACGCGGGTCTTGTGTTCTTGAAGTGAGACGCAGACCTCGCATTTTGGCACAGCTTGAGGCTGAACACGAGCTTCGTGTTTAGTGCTAATAATACTGTCTTCAGCTTCTATTTGCTGATGGCAAGTTCGATGTCTTCGTCAACGATCAAAATTCACTTGGCCCACAGGAGTTGATGCGAGCCCCTTGCAAATTAAGTTTGCTGAGCCTTGGGAGGAGTTTGGTGGTGTGATTGGCCTCTGCCACTATGTTGGCCGTGAGCCAAGACACTGGCCTTATGGGTCTTTTGAGAGACATTGTCGCAAGCCATGTTGGCTCCACGGGAGGTTGTCAAAACCTCAAGAGAGATTGAGCCACTTGCTTTGTCAAAAAGCGTATGGGCTTTTCTTTGAGAAGTCTCTAAAAAAGACTTGAGAGTGAGTCTCGCTTGAGACTTTGGGGCTAATGGAGCCCGAGGAGAGAAGTTATTCAAACTTCTCTTTTATTGATCCGACAACGAGCGATTCGATGGTTGATCCGAGAAATCTGAGGTTGGCTTGCGCTACGGCCTTCTCGTCGGTAGAGAAAATGACCCACAGTGGAGTCGTCATCTTTTGTTTAGTCAGAAAAATTGAAAGAGTATAAAATCTTTATTGGATTGTAAAGAAAATTTCAACGGATCAATAATTCGGTTACAAAAGAGGGAAAAATAGTTGGATCTCACCTTTATTTAATGCTGGGTTCTTCATGTAAAGTGGAGAGTGATTCTTGTTCTCTGTTGACCAGCCAAACTGGAAGATTGATCTTCAGATCTTCTTGCTCTTGTTGGAAGTAGACTGGTAAAATATAAAACTTTAATCAGTGGCTAAAATCTCAAAGAGATTAGAACTTGAACTCAACAAGTTTATAAAGTGTATTCTCTTTCAGCAGTCTTTCAGCCTTCTGTAGTTATCCTGCTTCAACTCCTTAATTGTCTCCTTAAATCTCTCCATAATGGAGGACTATCGGGTGTAAGCATCCTCTATAAATAGTTATGAATAGTTAAGGGAAAAAGGGGGGTGTAACTAACTCCTTAAATCTCTCCATAAAGGAGGGGTGTAACCAACCCCTTAAATCTCTCCATAATGAAAAGTTATTCCCCATTATGTGGAGAGAAAATGGGGTGTAACCGACCAAGTTCGCGACTGTCAATTACATCAGAAACGCGGGTCTCGCGTTGGACGCGACCTTGCTTTGATGTTGAGATGCGGAGTGCACAGGCTCGCATCTATGTTGGAACGCGGAGCTCACATACTTGCTTTGAAGTTAAAACGTGAAGCTATGCAGGCTTGCGTTATGATATTAAAATGCAACCCTGAGGTCCGCGTATTGAAGAGTAGTACGACTATCGCGTTTGGCATAGAATCACACATCGTGTTGTTGCTGAAGTCCGCGTTTGAGGTTGGAACACAACTCTGGTTGAGATCCGCTGATGCGAGGTCTGCGTTTGCAGTTGGACGCAGGACAGGCTGAGTTCCGTGTGTGAGTTGAAACGCTGGACAGGCTGAGGTCCGCGTCTGAGGTTAAAACGCGACCTCCACATTTGACAAAAAACACGAGGTTCGCGTTTGGGTTGAAACGCGACCCCCACCTTTGGCATGAGGCCTGCGTCTAAGACTTAGTCTTTAGTAATTTTTAAATAGCCTACAATCACTTGTCACCTGCCTTAACACTTGACTTGTGATTATCATATTTTAGAATTTCTGTCTTGCTATACTGTATTATATACAATGACCTGTATTTCTATTACTTATATACTTCTGTTACTTCTGTAATTCCTGACCCTGACCAACTCCTGTTATTCCCGTAATATGATAATTATATAATAATAAACTATAAAATGGCCAACCTACATCGGATAAGGGAAAAATCGATGGACTTCAAGTGGTGAATATGTTTACACTGGTATTATGTATGTTGTGCAACTAAAACTTTCAGATATATCTAAGGGCCTCTAGGTGTCTGAGGGGCTACCACTTGTTACATTCATGAATGGGCATACAATAAGACCCACCTCCTGTACACCTTGGGCCAGTTCCATAATACCAGTAACAGAACACCCTGGGTCATGGTCCCGGGCATGTACGTGACCCACTGTAAACATAACCCATTGGTCTCATAATCAGTTTTCAATAACAACCTCGGCTTACTCATATATGGATATATGTGTGTTAGGATGATAGGGCACATACCTAGATATATGGGTCAGATAAGTATAATAATAAAGTGCTAATTAATAATTCATTGTGTTGTTTTGCAATTTAGGTTGTATACATTCAGATTACAATAACGTGAGGTATATGGTATATAGATTAGGGTTTCCTTGTTTGAATTATTCATTCGACGTACTTATCTCATGAAGCTGTAATCTGGGTTGTACCGCTAGTTGCTTTCATTGGGTTTTAATTTGAATTTTCAGTTTTATCATTATTATTATATTATATATTCCTGGTTTAACCACCTGTGTACTACTCTACTAATCTCCTGCTGTTACCGTATTATAGACATCCTATCTCTTGCCTGATATTACACTTGTTTTACTGTGCCAATCTATTGACTTGCTTATTCTTGGTTTTATATAGATTTTTTAGTTACCGTATAATTACTGCCTCCTAATGATTCATACTGTTCTATTTAGCTATTATTGTGGATAACTCAGGTTGTGCGTTCTCAGTAGATGGAGACATAAGGTATATAGTATATAGATGAGGGTTTCCTTATTTGGATTATTCCTTCGACGCATCAATCTCATGAATCCATCTACTGAGCCCGTATAACTGATTTTATCGCTTCTATACATCTCATCACTTGATACCTCATTCATGATCGGATGTGTTTGCTCACGACATGATTTTCAATACATGCTTATAAGTTGGATTTATTAATTCACATGTGCTTAACCCTGCATGCCACTTGCTCTCGCCTCACCATTCATTGGGGAGTTCTGACTCTCCTGGAACTGTATGCACAGGCCTCGGAGGTTAGAGCTTGTGGATTCTCCCGGTTGCTGATCAGATATACGCAGCGGAAGCGTGGATCAATGGCAAACCGTCCAGAGTCCTTTTCTTCCAGGCTCCCTACTCGTCTCTCGAGTTTTCCTCTTGTAACTCGTGAGCACCTTTTTGTACTATTCATAATTGTATATCTCTTTGTATTCTCGCAATTGTTGTTGGCCCAATGGCCTTCCACTCTAGTTTTGATGATGATCAACACTCATGTAGTTATGTTTACTAATATTCTTGTGTTTCTAAGTTTCAGATCATTAACAGGATATTAGTTGGTGATTAGCTTCAACAAGATGATTAGAAGCTATTCATGATGATTCCGGTGCCAAAGCTTAAAGATCATACCTTTGCACTTGGAGAATCACGGAGTTTGGACCGAGTCTACTTGAAGATGAAGATCGTCAAGAAGACTTAGGTATCTAGTTTAGAGTTTGTGTTTAGATCCATATTTGTAAAGCTTAGTTTAGTTGATATGCTCAAGTGCACAAAACACACACGTTTCATGATTTGGTTTTTGGTTTTCATGAATAATAGATCAAAACAAGTTTACCTTATACCTATGTATATTAGATATGTTCTAGATATACATACATGCTTTAAACTTGCTAGACAAACTTATTTTGACTATCCTATTCATGTTTTGGAAAAATCAAGTTTGATAAAATACAAGTTTTGTTTTTGATAAAATTGGCAAGAGACAAAAATGAATTGATATGATTGATATATGTCTTGAAATTTTTATCACAAGTTTGGTTATCAAAGTAAAATGATAAAACAAGTTTTAGAAAAACATATTTTTAGAAAAACAGTTTTTATTGTGATTAAAACTATTTTTTAGATTTACTGTGAATTTATGGGATTTTTATTGAGTGAAAAGACCTATTTTCAAATCCCGTATCTGTGCAGAACTGAGGACTGGCTGACAGGCCAAGTCGGTCGACCGGACTGGTCGACCGCACCATAGGCCGGTCGACCGGGACGGTCGACCGACGTGCACAAGTCTGTGCACGTTTTGGAGTCTCTGGGACGGTCGATCGGGCCGGTCGACCGAGATGAGAGTTCTGCTCTCAGGATGTTTCGGTCGACCGGGCCGGTCGACCGCTATTGCCCAACGGTCACATTTTTGACCGTTGGCGGTCGACCGGACCGGTCGACCGGCAGTCTGTCAGACTGCCAGCTCAGCCTAACGGCTAGTTTTGTATAGGGGCTATATAAACCCCATCTCTTTGGGGATTTTGGCCAAGTTTTTAAGAGAAAAATTTCCAGTTTTCTGAAGTGTTTAAAAAGAGTTTTAAAAGAGTTTTTGGGGCTTTAAAACTTCTCATCTTTATTTGTTTTGGGTTTTTGGAAAATCAAAGAAAACTAGTTTTTGAGATTTTGATTTGGTATTTCATTTTCTATCATATACAAGAGATTTCCCAAGTAGTTTTTCTTTGTTGCTTGTTTTCAAAAACACTTTGATTCCACACTTGAGCTATATCTTCTATCCTAAACTATTTAGGATCTTGTTTTTGTGGAAAAAGAAAAAGGAAAGAGGTTTGTGGTTGAAATATACCACTTGTTGTAAACCCTTGATTTCTTGAGTTGCTCCCTCTTTGGTAGAGGTGGAGATTGTTGTATTGGGTTATTGGTTTGCTCCCTCTTAGGTAGAGGTGGAGTTTGGTTGTGAGCCTCTTCGGTAGAGGTGTGTGGATTGGTTGTTGTATTGGCTACGGGCCTAACCCCTCGGTTGTGAGGAGGTTGTTGTTGAGAGAGGAGTTTGGTACTCCTAGAGTTGTAAGAAATCCTCTTCGGTAGAGGTTCCCTCGGTGGGAGTTGAGATAGTGGAAATCCTACACGGTGGTGTAGGCGGGGATGTAGAGCAAGGTGCTCGAACCTCGAAACAAATCTCGTTGTTTGCGATTGCTCCCATTGTCTCTCTAACTCTCTCTCATTTACTTTGTGCAAAGCATCATACTTCATATCATATCATATTTTCTTGTGTTGAGCATAATTCATATTGCCATATCATATATTGCTTGTGTTGTGCCTTGCATCTCTTGTTGTCATATCTATTATATGCTTGGCTTGCTTGTGTGTGTGCATCACTTATACTCATCCAACGAGAGCTTCACATAGCGCCTCAACCCATATCTAGGGGAATCAAGAGGAGTTAGTCCAGAGCCTCGCAAGGGGAATTCGGCTACACTTGTTGGATTGTATTAAGTGTGTTGCAAGATTTGCATTAGCTTCCGCATTTAGCGCACTTGGTTTGCATTTAGTTTCTTAGATTAGCACTTACACCTATTCACCCCCCCTCTAGGTGTTTTTCAATTGTGCCTATCGATGATGTAATATTCAAGTAATATTGTCACATACTATGTTAATTTTCTAACTGCATTCATATGTTGGAATGTATAATGCACCACATACTTTCATGCTTTAATTCTTGCTTGTACTAAAGCTTAGTGTATATATGTGAGGGTATTTTTGACCTGCGTATATACGTCACAATAACATTTTCGTACCCACGAATCGGGGCGTTATAGGGTAGTATCAGAGCCTAGGTTCTCACATCCACAGTAAAACCAGTCGGCAAATTAATGGTAAAGAAATTTGCGACTGGAATGCATGAGTCCTTGTTATACAATCCAATTACAAATGCATAGTTATCAATTTCTTCTGGATCATCCTTCCTTTGTTTTCTAAATCTCTTTCATTTTTCACTATTTTTCGTAACGTTTATACCAACTTAAGATACGGGTAGACTAGTGGGTTAGCGACAAGATGGATGTGGTTCGCTCTCGCCCTATTCTGGTATTCTTTGATTTTACTTCAGCGTGTTTTTATATCAGATAGTTCCTTGGGTTCACATTCTATTCTTATATATATATATATATATATATACTCACATCCTAGGGATCAGTACAAAAAGTTGGATAGTCATCACTTATATAATTAGATAGATTGTATAACTACACGAGGAGTGTCGGAATGAAACAGTTTTCTAGATTCAGAACTTCTGCCAGGAAGAGCTATGATATTTTCTATATTATTCCAGTAACGATCATGATCTCTTTTATCAACTTCACTGGGCTCAGCCACAACGTCCAACGGTCTTTATGAATTTTATAAGCCATAGACTCCACTTGCCTCGCCAAGCGAGAGTCGTGATCTAACCACGCAAGATCAACCAGGCGTGGGCTTTGTTGCACTTTTGCGCTTAGCATTTAACGTTGTGTTACGCGAGGACTTTGCCGCATGAGCTTCGCCAAGTACAAGCCTTGCAGAACGTTAGCTCCACCGCACCCTAGTGCTTAGCGCCTAATTTTGTGTTACACAATGGCCCCACCTGGCCATGATTGCTCGTGGCTAGTTCCGTCAGAAGTTTAATATCCTAGTCTCATTCGCTAGATTTCTCCCGCCTAATGTGTTGTATGGACTTAGTGAACCGGGTTTCTTAACCGCATCCGTACCAATTTGTCATAATATTTACCGACGATCTATTCGGCCAACCTTGCAGGGCTTGGGTATTCTCTATGTATTTTCATTTATAGTCGGGTTATTTTGTGTTTATTAAATTTCAGATATTCAATCAAGATCTTAGTCGGTGTTTAGCTTCAACAAAAGATTCAAAGTCAAGTTTTGAAGATAACACATGTTTATTTAAGAGCTCGCGCTTCAAGATGGCATCAAGTACTTAAAGAGGAGTCTAGCTCATGAATCAAGTTTGGATCAAGTCAAGATGGAGAAGATTTTCAAGAAGACTTGAATCAAAAATTTGTAAGTTTAAGATTTTTATTTTAGGATAAAATGTAAAGGATAGATTAGTTGAGGATTGCTCAAGCTCACATACACACACAAAATTTATATATTGTCTTTTATGTTAAATTTGTGTTTTCAATTTAACCGCTTTAATTTCAAAAGGATATGGTTACATGATTTTTATCTCAATAGAATAAGTTTTATAGTTTGCAATATGTGTTGGATTCTATCCACACATATTTGAGCTTCATATGTTTATAGAAACTTATTTCTATGCGTTTTGGTTTTGAGTTTCAAGAATACATCTTTCGATTTCATGTATAGATTTCATCAAAACAAGTTTTTGCTTCATATTGTTTAGATAATTTATTTATATAAGTTTATATCGTATGTTTAAGTTTTGTTTTTATCAAAACTTATTTTGATTTTTATTGTCAAAAATAAGTATATATCATTTACTATGTATATTGGATTCTATCCATATAACTATGCTTCAAATGTGTTTCAATATCTTATTTTTTTTATTTATAAGTTTATAGAAAAATCAGATTTTCAGTTAGAAGTTAGGTTTTGGAAAATATCAATTTTTGTTTATGCTTTAATTTCTTTACCTCAAAGATAGTTAACATCTTTGTAATATGTGTTGATTTTTAATCACACATATTTGTGCTACATAGTATCTTAATGAACTTATTTTTTTGAGATTTATAGAGATTTTATGGTATTTAAAATATATTTAAAAGTATTTTTAAAAATCCTGCAAAATAAGTTCTGGGGCTGCTTGCGGTCGACCGACCGATCGACCGAAGGCTGGCTCAGTCGACCAATCGGTCGATGGGTGTGCACACATGCACTCGCCCATGTGCGACCGACCGCTCAAGCCCACTCTCGGGCTTTTAATCGACCGACGGAGAGTTGTTAGTCTCTGGGTTTTGGGTGCGATCGACCGGCAACCCCGACAGTCATAAAATTGACCGTTGGTTGGTCGACGGGCCGGTCGACCGACGAGCCATTTTGAGCTATAACAGCTAGTTTTTGACAGCCATATAAATGGGTCTTATGGCTAGTTTTTCTATAAGATTTTCACAAATATTTTCAAGAGCTTTTCACAGAGTTTCTCAATAAGTTTTTGGAGCTTCATTTTCATATCAAAAGAGAGTTTTTCAAGAGTGATTCTCTTGAGTTAAAGATTTTCTTGAGCTTTTCTCTCTCAAATCTATCTAGGTTTCACACAAAGGCTTGAGCCTATCTATTGCTATATCCATCCTCTAGGATCCTTGTATGTGAGAGTGCGTGATCAAGAAGTGATCACAAAGTGTTCTACTTTGTATTGATAAGACGTTGGAGGTTGCGGCCTAGGCGAGCATGTGGGTTCCCATTGTGTGTTGTTCTTGCTGGACCAAGCGAGGGACTTACGGGTCCAATAGTTCTTGAGGGAGCTCGTTGTAGGTGTTGCGGCACCAAATAATCTTGGGGAATCATTTATAGTGAAAATCCTTCATAGTGGTGAAGGCAGGGACATAGAGCAAGTGGCTCGAACCTCAAAACAATTCTCCCGTGTTTATGATTGCTCATCTCTATCTCTCAACTCACTTGTGTTTACCACTTTTTTGCTCTTATTGTTTACATCTTTATATGCTTGATATTTACTTGTGCTTAATTGATATACATGCGTGGGATTGTTTAAAATCTTGCATGCTTTTATTCTTTGCCTATTCTTTACATGCTTGATATTGTGCTTGTGCTCACACTAGTATTGAACCAATAGAGCTATAGTAGCACCTCAACTCTTAGTTTAGAAGAATCTTGAAGAGAAGTTCAGAGCCCTTCACCAGGAATTCAGCTTCACGCTTTGGTTATACGTTGTGTGATAGTTTTAGTTTGCATAATAAGTTTTAATTCTGCATTGTTTGGCATTTGATTAGCACATTACCTATTCACCCCCTCTAGGTGATTCACAAGTGGTTTCAGAGCTTGGTGCTTTTGATTTGGGTCTTCCAACTTAGAGTTAAAGATCCTTTGTTTGCTAATCATAATATTTATACACACATATGGATTTCATTGCACTTCCTATATTTGATATTCTTAACTTTCAAAATTAGAAAGCTTAAGATGTCTATGTTCTCAAAGCCCTTGGTATTCATGTTTATTTTGCCACTATTAAAGATTCATATTTTATTAATGACAAATAACTTGAGGCTAATGCAAAAGTCCTTCATGCTTTAAAGTCTCAACCCTAAATGATGAATATTTATCTAAGATTTTTAACATTGATTCAGTATTGTAGTTTGGAACACTCTCATATCTCTTGGGAAACAAACGCAAATTAATAAGGACAGTGTCTCAGATCAAGAAAGTTATGCTTTCAACATGTGCTATATGAACCAAGAGAATTACCTCCTTGAGGTAAATTCCGATTCCGAGCTTGATAATGATAATGAAATGCCATATGATGAACTTGCTTGTTTTGTCAAAAACTTCTTGAAAAATATGATTTACTAAAAATTGAAAATAAGAAGTTGAAGAAAGAAAATGATTCCATTTAAAAAAAAAAGATTCTTTTCAAAATAAATTTAAAATTATTTCAAAAGAAAATGAATCTTTGGAAAATCAAGTTGTTTTGATTCTAAAGAAAAGGAGATTGTTTTGAAAAAAAATGATTCTTTAAAAAAAATTGTTTTGAAGGAAAAAAGAAAAGATTTCTATTTCCAAAGAGAAAAATAATTTTGACTCTCTTGCTTGCCATATTTCTCATGCTCATGTCTTTTCTTCCAATATTAATAATGATATTTATATTTTGTCGAAGAATTTTGATTGTTTGGGCTCCACTTTGAGCCAATGTGCCATTAATCATTCTAAATTGGAATCTATGTTTCGCAAGAAACATATTTCACATGTTCATGCACATACCGTACGGCATACATCTAATGCACACTATGATTATACTCATACCACCATGTATGCTAGAGTGTACACATGTACACATTGCGGCTGCAAAGGCCATCTTGTCAAATTTTGTTAAGATAGATTTGAAAGTACACCTAGAGGGGGGGTGAATAGGTGTAAGGCTAATCTAATGACAAATGATGCGAAATTAAAAACTAATTGCAACACACTTAGTGCAACCAAAGAGTGTAGCCGAATTTCCGGTAAAGGGCTCTGGACTAACTCCTCTTGATTCCTCTTAATAAGAGTTGAGGTGCTATATGAAGCTCTCTTGGTTAAACACAAGTGAGGCAAACACACAATCAATACCAAGCATAAAAATATGAATGAACAATATGAATTGATTCAAGGCACAATATAAGAGAGAGAGAAAGAATAAGAGAGAGTGGATCAAACGCAAACACAAGGATATGTTTCGAGATTCGAGCACACAGCTCTACGTCCCCGCCTTCACACAGAAGGATTTCCACTAACTCGTCCACACAGGACTTCCCACACGGGGAACCTCCACTGAGGATTTGGGTAAATACAACTTAGGAGTACACAACACCTCTCTCAAATACAACCTCTCACTAGAGGTAAGGCACAACACAAATCTCCTCTACACTTAGAGAGATAGACACTTAGCCAAACAATAATCAATCTCTCACTAGAGGGATTAGGCTCAAAGCCAACACAAACAATAATCACCTCACACTTGAGGGATTCCTACACAATCTCCACCTCTCACTAGAGGGATACAAACACCACTTCCACAATCATCTCTCACTAGAGGGATATCAACATAATCACCTCTCACTAGAGGGATATCACAATGAATGGAAGGTTACAACTTTGTGATCACAAAGACCGCAAATCAATTCTTTATCACAAAAAAGATCTTCTAGATAGGATAGATATGATAAGCTCAAGTGTGAGAAAATTAAGGTGTTTGAAAATCAAATAACAAAAAAATAACTTAGGAAAACAGTTAGAATTTGATAGAAATTAAGAACACAACAAATATCCCAAATACTCTATTTTTCTTTGATTTTTCAACACTTGAAAACAAATAAAGAATAATCCTTTAAACCGAAAAACTCTTTTGAAAACTTGCTGTTAAACACTTGTAAAAGTGAGAAAAATTGCTCTCTAAAACTTGTTAAAAATCAATTCAAATATAGGGTATTTATAGCCCCATAACAATCTGCCCGTTGGCAGCTGAAAAGGGCAATTTTGCCCTTCCGGTCGACCGGGCGGTCGACCGGACAACGATCAAATTTATGACCGTTGAACCCATCGGTCGACCGCTCGGTCAACCGGGCCTGGACCCAGAGAGCAACGGCTCTCTGGCCGGTCGACCGATCGGTCGACCGGAGCTGGATACAGAGAGCAGGACTCTCTGTAGGTCACCGGGGCCTTTTCCAGATAGCAGAAGCTCTCTTGCGGTCGACCGACCCAGTCGATCGGCCCACCAGCCTGGCTGCGTGTACGTCCTGTGCACGTCGGTCGATTGGACCGGTCGACCGACTTCTGCCCCGGTCGACCAGCAGACAGCTGTTTTCCATTATGTTTGCAAAGGGGGAAAACTTACAAAAAAGGGTTTGAGGAGCTAAATTACAAGTATTCTTAAAAAGATTACAAGTAGATCCCCTCAGAGATTCTGGAGAAGTGTGCCGATAGGAGTCTGGTCAGCGCGCGACCACTTTGTCCCTTTGACGATGCGAGCGATGAGATTCCCTTCTCGCCTAGTTCGGGGAATCAGAGAACAGAAGGTTGGTAGAACCCTCTTGCTGCTTCTCAAAATCGCCTTCAATAAGGAATTCCTTCTCGCCTGGTTCCGGAGATTCCTTGAGAAGAAGGACGATGTTAGGGTATCAACACCCTGGTTAGAGAAATCAATTCTCTAAAAGGTCTCTGAATTCGAGAGCGCACGGTGCGTTATGAAGAAGCCTCTGCTTGTAGAGTCCTCCCGTATGCATGTGTGTGTGTCTCCTTGTACCCCTGGCGGGCTATTTATAGGGAGAGCAAGGGTATAATCGTCCCTTGAAAATATGGAAACAGATTGAATCGAATCTGTTTAAAATCTGGAAAGTAGCCTTGCTGCGAGGCTAGGATCAGCTTCTGCGAAGCTAGAATTGGCAGGTCGGTTGACCTTCTTGATCCTTTCCATATCGTTGGAGGATTTTCCCTGATCTTCTCACTCGTTTTAGAAGAGTCAAGAGATTGTGGCAATCAACTGCCAAATTTGATCTCTGATTTGATCTTAATTAGATTTGATCTGATTGGACCCGATCTCATCCGGAGATTTGATTGGTCAAAGGTTGACCATAGCAGACCAATAGCGGAGCTGCCCGCATTAAGCTCGTAGCGGAGCTAGGGACGATTTCTGGCGAAGTCCGAAAGAAACCCTTTGGCGGAGCTAGAAGTCCTCTGTGGCGAAGTTGCAAGTTAGCTTCCGTCGAGGCTTTGAAATGGCTTCAAGGCGAAGTCGGGTGATATTAGCCTCTCAAGCGAGGCTATCCCTTTGGGCTCATGCGATGCTAAATGTTAGCATCTTTAGACCTGCTGAGGTCTGTTTAGAAACAATCCGGGTTCACTGTCTGCTTGCTGGATCAGTGGAGTCTAAGTTGCTTCCCTGTCCCTCGGAGATGGGTGAAAACTGGTCTTCAGCTCGTCTGTCACTTGTCTTTTGTAAATGTCAACAAGTTTAGACATTGTTCGGACCAATAAGAATCTTGTCTTTTTTAAGTGTCAACAAGACCCCTTCAAAGTTTTCAGAAGTCTGCAATGGCTCAGACTTTGAAACACTTTGAACTGCTTTGATTGGTGGTGTGTGGAGTATGAACGTCGCCATGATGGTTGAGTTCAGCTTCTCTTTGAATCCTGCTTTGGGATGTAGATTCACCGAGGAATCATGTAGACTCGCGTCTGGATAGCTTCACAGCTAGGTAGGTTCGCTCTGGAACATCTGTTGCTTTTCCGAGGCCAACTGCCGTGGGCTGGTTACGAGGAGGATTACTCCTTTCTTCGTGCTGATCGAGGGAGATATTCTCCGATTTGCACGTTTCCAAGGGAGGATATTCCCTTTCTTCAAGGCGCAATAAGTGCCTTTATGAGGGAGACTTTTTCTCCCCTCGCACGGTTCCAAGGGAAACCGTCCCTTTTCTCAAGGCGTAATAAATGCCTTAAATGCGCTTGTGCTTCCACGCTTGAGGTGGCAGCGCTCAGGCCATGGGCCTATAAATAGGACACTTGAGGTCCTCTGAAGAGAAATGCTTTGCCTCTCTTTCTCTTCTCTTGGTTTGAAAGAGATACTCAGATCTCTGAATTAGTGGGAATGCCCACTCTGGTCATTATCCGGCCAAGGACCGGTAAGTCTTAATCGTTCAACGACTTCACCGATTTTAGGGAATTCATCTTCCTCAATTTAGCTTTAGCAGCTGCTTCAGGGATTAGCTTCCCTTGTTCTCTATTTAACTGATCTGCAGAGAGGATTTTGGCATAGCTTCCAGTGAAGCTATCATTCTGACTTGATCACAGAAGGATTATTGCATGTTAAGTCCACTGCGCAGGCAGAACTTGGGACTTGGTCTCTTCAATAGTTGAGCCAGTCTTGCCATATAGGCGGAGCTAAGACTGTATCCCACGGGGTCAGTTTGGTTAGCCATATAGGCGAGGCTTGGACTTGGCGTCTGCTGAGCCAGCCCATCAGTACTGTGCAGGCGAGGCTTATTCTCTGCTTTACTGAAACTGGATCGCTTTGATCCAAAAGATTCTGATTCGCAGTTTTTTCTGTGCTTAACTGCTAATCTGTTCTGATTTGCCTTGCAGTGGGCTATGCTCGCCGATCTTGCATCTTGATGAAAGAGACCGAAAAGTTGCCTTATGCTTCCCCAGTTGAAGCTTTATTTTTAAGCAGGAGGAACAACTTGGGGCGACGAGTGCGTGTCCCAGAGACTGTTGGCAGCCTTTTATCCGAGATGATTCGTTCTGAGGTGAGGCTGATAGCCGCTTTGTCGGAGATGATCCGCTTTGAGATAGTGGGCGTTTGCCTGTGGGATCGCCGGCCTCATTGCCAACTTTCAACTTTGGTGGCCTTTAGGGGCGATTCACTTCGGGAAGCGGGCCTCACACCCGTTAGATCACTGGTATCACTGCCGATTCCCATTATACGTGATCTATCGTGTTGGCGGCGATAGGTTTTATTGCCAGGCTTCAACAAAAATGGCCTGGCAAGATCTGCCTTTTTTGTGGAGAATAATGACCGTGTCCTTGCGGCACCACTGATTACAGCCTTATGCAGGAGGAAGGCCTTCTTTGTCCAGTCGGTTTGACTTAGAAGCAGGTAAAACCACTTGTATGCTTTTTGCGCAAATGACCCTGTCGAGCCACTGAATGTGTTGTATGAAACACAGCCTTGATGTAATATCAATGTACCCTTCCTTTTTAAATCAATGAAAGTTCATTTCTTGATTATCTGATCTTTGCATGCTTTCATTGAAAGTTTGGCCGTAGCAGGGCTAAACTGTATGCGGAGTTAAGGACATGGTCCTTTCTTTTTGCGAAACTGGCACGTCCCGCGAACAGCACCTTTTTTTAAGGGGCTAAGATAAGCCTCTCGGTGAAGTCCTTGAAGGATTGTGCGAAGTCCGCACTTTGCTCTGGTGCGAAGTTAACCCTTAGTGGAGTTGAACCAGCGCTTTCTCGGGAAGGCGCTTTGGGCGGCGTTTCGAATTAATTCGAAACGACGGCGTACTCCCTTTTCAAGGCCTCGTTTCAGGCGTTGATTGGCCTATAAAAGCCCGATCGGGCTGAGCAGGAAAAGATCTCCTTTTTTCAGAGAGATTTCTTGACTTTCCCTCTTCCTCTTCCTTCTTCGTTCAGAGAACTTTGAGAACTCTTGCAGCTCTTCAATGGCGCCTAAACGAGCGGGAAAAGAAGTGGCGACTTCTGCAGCGGAGGGCCCTCCTCCTCTGGTCGTCGAGCGACCAGTCACTGGTAAGGGATTTTCTTATCTGATTAGAGACCGTGGTCTCTTTCCTTTGGAACCGACATTTGGCTATTAGGACGATCGAATATGATCTGTCCTCATTAGGGAACTCGTTTCCCTGAACTTCCCTATTCTCCTTGCACAAGGGAATTAAGAACCGAACAGTTCTTCCTTAGGCTTCCGTACAAAGCCATTACTTGGGCAGTCTCCATCCTATTGAGGAACAGGATATAGGTCTGTTCCTTCAGTCATGGCCATGAAGGGTGACTTTTGACCATGATGCCCTCTTGGTGACGTTAGCCCTTAGGGCTATACCACTTCCTACTTAAGCGAAGTTGGTATTTTGGACGTTCTCTACAAAAATAGTTTTATCCGCGAGATCAAGCTTCATCGAAGCTATCGCCTTGCTGGCCTTGCTCGCTGAGCGAGGCTATGCCTTAGTGGATTTTTTATGCCTTCGTATCCACTTGATTGTTGAACTAATCATAGTTCATTTCTGTCTTTGCAGCGCATTACACTCCCGGTCTCCTGAACAGTCTGTTTGGGCTAACCAGTCGAGCAAATGGTAATCTCAGCCTGCAATTCCATGGACAGGCTTCTTTGTTCAGTGAGCGGAGCTTTCTCGTCCGAGATACACTCATCCAAGGCGGTCATCCGCAGACCACGCGGAGTATCTTGACCACGGCCCCTCTTGAGGATGTTGATCGTCGGACTTACAGAAAGCCCGACTTTATGTTCGGAGATGCCGCATCCGATCCCGATCGCCAGTTGCAGGCAGGCGAAGGACAATGGATCTTTCAACTGGACGGCGAGAAGTTTTACATTCCGTCCACTAAGCGGCACTTTCCTTATCTTCTTTCGTGAATGTGACTCAGGCTCGGAAGATGGCGTGGGGCGTGAGCTGAAGCGTCGAATCCGTCCATGTTGGGAGATTGACCTTTCAGTCCGGTTATTCGAGGGCGGGCCCTCCCCACAACATAATGGGGCTATACCCTGGGAAGGTATCGCGGGAACTTCCAGTGGGAGAGAACCCGGCTGTGGCGCAGACCTTTGGCACTCAATTCTGCGCAGTTGACGGGAACTACCCTGCCACTGACTTCAGGGCTCCCGGTTGGGTTCATCCTCCTAAGACATGGGGGCGGAGTTGACCAACTATATCCTCGCTCACTTCGGGAGGACTTGGAGGTATTGAACCTCTATGAGGCCGTCAGGGCGACCTGCTACGGCATTGAGATGAAGGTGGCGTGCTTCTACGCCATCCTTGAGTTGTACTGCCCGGCTTCGGGGACCTTCTTCACCCCGGTTGGCGAGTTGGGCATGGCTTTGCATGAGATGTGGGAAATCTCTGCTCTGCCTTTCGGGTCTCTTCCATACGAAGAGTACTTTCCCTGTGAGGCGGAGTTGGCTCTCCTGGAGAAGCAGGAGCCTGCTTTGCTCGAGACTTATCGGGAGTTGATGTGCCACTTGCATATTTGTTCCAGCATCCACGGTGGTGGCAAGGGTAGCTCGAAGAGCTTGAAGAGCTGGGGAAGTTACCTGTTCCCAGACATGAAGAATGCTCCTGAAGCAGCCCATCGCGGAGTTGCTGATGGCGATATTGTTGAACGTGTAACGCCCCGAATCCACGGATACGGGACGTCACTGCGACGTATATACGTAGGTCAAAAGGTACCCCCACGTAGATACGTTAAGCATTAAAGTACAACAAGAAATCAGAGTACAACACAAAGCGTGGTATATTCATATGCCAACTATAAAAGTACTATACAAAGTTATACAAGTTATGA
>JAVJIF010029164.1:0-53000 GCA_038442645.1 Agave tequilana | reverse complement strand
TTTTTTTTACAATCTGACCGTACATTATCATCATGTTCTAAGATATACACATATAAAAAAATCAAATGATTTGAATTTCATTGACTTATTGATCTAATCGTTCCATTTTGTTCCACTTTTAAAAAACCGTTAATATTTGAACCCAAGGTAAATAGTTAAATCGAACCCAAAATCACTTGATTCTTTATATATATATACATCTTAAAACATGAATTTGATAATGTCCGGTCGGATCGCGAAATTTTTTTTTGGGATGTTGAGTTTAAGCCTTCTCCTTAGATTGTAATCTAATGAGACCTACTAGGAGCACTTGACCCTATATATATATACACACACTTGTGTCCTTCCAAAAGGATTTGAGCCCGAATCCTTCTCACTCAATTCAACTCTCCGATATTCGAATACAAGATCCACTACGTTAAAGTTGATCTATATTATTTCAAGTATCTATAAACCAAAATCAAGTGTTTTTAATACTTTTTGCTCAGCCATCAAGTAGGGGAAAAACAGACGACTTAAATAGTGAATTGGTTAGTTTAACAGTGTAAAACATTTGAAACCTAACCAAATTGGTTTGTATGGGTTTTTTAAATGTTTAGATCATAATGAAATGGCCGGATCGAGAATTTGTATGTATAAAGACATAGATCTAACCAACTCACTACTTCCAACCTTCCATTTTCTGTTTCTTGATGAATGGGAAAAAATTATTAAAAACACTTGAGTTTTTGTTTATAGATACTTGAAATAATATAGATCAACTTCAACGGAGTGAATCTTGTATTCAAATGTCGGAGAGTTGAATTTGAGTGGAAGGATTCGGGCTCAAATCCTTTTGAAAGGACACAAATCTCTCTCTCTCTCTCTCTCTCTCTCTCTCTCTATATATAATATATAATATATATATATATATATAATATATATATATAATATATATATATATATATATATATATATATATTATGGGTTAGACTACAAAATTTTCGTTTATTTTTAAGTCACACTCTTAACGGTTTGTTTTTCTATGCTCCGACATTCAAATGCAAGATCCACTCTGTTAAAATTGATCTACATTATTTGAAGTCTCTAAAAATCCAAAAATCATGTCATTTGAATATTTTTAATTAATTCATCAAGTGGGCGCAAAGCAGATGGCTGAAAGTAGTGAGTTGTTTAGTTTAATGGCGTATAGTATTGAAATCTAACAAAAATTGATTTGTGAGGGTTTTTAAGTGTTTAGATCATAATGAAATGGTCGGATCGAGAATTTGATGTAAATCTAAGCAAAATATTATTTTCGACTGTCATTTTGCGCCCACTTGATGGATAAGTAAAATTATTCAAATGACATGATTTTTTATTTTTAGTGGCTTCAAATAATGTAGATCGACTTCAATAGAATGGATCTTACATTTGGATGCCAGAGTATGAGATTTGAACTGTTTATAATTAGACCCAAAAATAAACGTTTATTTTGTAGTCCAACTCACTCTCTCTCGATATATATACACACACACACACACACACACACACACACACATATATACACACACACACATATATATTATATATATACATATATATAGGGGTTGCTATACCGCAGCCGACGGTGAGAGAGTTTCTCAGCCGGCGATGACGTGGCTGAATATATGCCACATATCGGTCGCAGAGTGTAGGCGCCAAAAAAATCAAAAAAATCCCATCTAAAGAATCGTGAATCAAATTGACGAAAAAATACTCCCTTTTTACTTCTAAACTAGCAAAAACTCATCCACAACCAAAATTTACCTAAAAAATTTGTAATTTACAGAGAATTTTTAGTTGAATATATTTATAGTTATAAAATTCCTAATTCTACTACATCGAAAATTTAATAGAAAAATTTGGATCAAGATAATGTGAAATAAACAGCAGCAGTGAAATGTAAAAATATGCTTGAAACATAAAAAATTGTTATTTTTTTATTTAATTTTTTTATTTATTTTATTTCGTGTTATTTTCAACTCGTATAGGTTTATAAAAAAGAAACTGAAATGAATAGAAAAATGAAATTTAATGTGGGGCAACGTATATTGATTTTTCTATAGGTTTAATAAAAAACTGAAATGAATAGAAATTTTACTTCTATCTGTAAAATAATCTTTCATATTTTTAAAATGCATATAAAGTATACTGTATAGTTATTATTTCTGCATCTTATCTGCGATAATGGTCGCAGTACTCATATAATAATTACATATGACACTGCGACCATGGTCACTGTCCAATCATAAACAGTTTGATCGTTTTGCAATTCATAAAGTTAAATACAGCTACCATGGTCGCAGTCCAAATTAAACTATATAAACATATAATATTGCGAACATGATCGCAATCCTCTCAAATCAGTATATTTCACTGTATATCACAAATTAGAAAACTGCGACTGTTGTTCTTAAACACTGCGACCATAGTCGCAGTCCTACTTCGCATGCGATAAGTAAAAAAATTCGTAGTTTATAGGCGGTTGAGACAACAGTTACAGTGAAGAGCAAATATATAAAATCATACGTAAACTGCGACTATAGTATCAGTCCTTAGTCACCGTTATTACATTTAACCTAGCAAAAAATTCATCCACAAAAATGTTGTCGTGAGTACTGCGACCATAGTCGCAGTCCTTGATCGCATGCAATATGTAAAAAAAATTTAATAGTTTATAGGCGGCTGAGACAACAGTCACAGTGAAGAACAAATATATAAAATAATACGTAAATTGTGATTATAGTATCAGTTCTTAGTCAGCACTGCGACCACAGTCGCTATCTTTTTTTCGCATGCCTTATGTAACAGATTTTTGATCGTTTTATTCAATAAATTTAGAAACAGTTATCATGGTCGCAGTCCAAAATTAAACTATATAAACAGATAATACTGCGAACATGATCGCAATCCTCTCAAATCAGTATATTTCACTGTATATTTCACTGTATATCACAAATTAGAAAACTGTGACTGCTGTTCTAAACACTGCGACCATAGTCGCAGTCCTACTTCGCATGCAATAAGGAAAAAAATTCGTAGTTTATAGGGGGCTAGACAACAGTTACAGTAAAGAGCAAATATATAAAATCATATGTAAAGTGCGACTATAGTATCAGTCCTTAGTCACCGTTATTACATTTAACCTAGCAAAAAATATATCCACAAAAATGCTATCGTGAGTACTGCGACCATAGTCACAGTCCTTGATCGCATGCAATATGTAAAAAAAATTTAATAGTTTATAGGCGGCTGAGACAACAGTCACAGTGAAGAACAAATATATAAAATAATACGTAAACTGCGATTATTGTATCAGTTCTTAGTCACCGTTATTACATTTAACCTAGCAAAAAAAAACGTCCACGACATGCTCTCGTTAAGCACTGCGATCATAGTCGCAGTCCTTATCCGCATTCAATATGTAAAATAATAATAATAATAATTTATACAGTACATGCGAAAAAAGTAAACTGCGACTATATTCAAAATCAGTAAAATTCTTACAGATCATATCATATCATAAAAATCTATAAATTAAATAATTGTATACTGCGATAAATGGCGCTTTTAAAACTATTGAGAAATTAATTTATTGACCACTACGACCTTAGGCGCATTCATAAAATATATAATATCTGCGTAAAAAAAATTTAAAACTGTTGAGACATTATTTTATTGACAACTACGAGCTTAGGCGCATTCCTAAAATATATAATATCTGCGTAAACAAAAAAAATAATAAAGAATCATTCAAATTAGTTTCGTGATTTGATGAAGTTGTCGCAGTTTGGCCGTAGCTATAAAAGATAATTATGACAATATTGACTAACGTCAGAAATATAAAAAATAATAAACTATACAGATCCATTATCTTTTACCGCAGGGGCATTTAGTAATTTCAACTGTTTCAATAGGCGGGGCGTCCTTTCTAGTGTGGCTAATAATGTGCCACATCACCGCAGGCTGAGAGAATCCCTCAGTCGTCGGCTGATATACATTTTTCTCATATATATATATATATATATATATATATATATAGTTGATTAAATAATAAACTTTGAAATTGTAATAGTAAAAATAATTATAGTTCGTACATACACATTCTCCCCTGTATTTACATACAAACAACGCATACATTGCACAAACAAATGTACGTCACACGAATAAATGTACGTCACACGCCCCACGCACGCCCGCCAAGAGACATTAGCTCGGCCAAACTAGTAAATATCACAAAAGATAAGATAAATTGCAGAAAACTTCTATACTATCATGGGTTTAGTACTTTACCCCTTTGAATTATGAAAACAGTCACTTTATCCCCTCTGAGTGTAACTTTTGTTATAGTTTCATCTAAGAGAGGTCATATGATGGTCATGTGACTCCTAAAAACTCACTTTCAATCTTGTTAACGCTTACTAATTTTAATTAAATCTCTTAAATACTCTGAAAATTAAGTTTAACGTCATTAATTCAATTTAACATAAAACCATTTAAAATCATTAATTCAATTTAATAAAACCACTTCAATTTATTTTTTCAAAAATCACCCCCATCATCCCCTCCACCTCCTGTTAGATCTAAATTTATTCCATACAAGATCTACACATATACTGTAAGCCTCTTTATCATGATCAAAGGAAGGAGGGTTTTAGGCATACCTGATTCCATCGCGAGGATGCCGAATATTGCACGATCTCGAAGGCGCCGGAGTTGAGGGAGAGGATTCTTCTCTCCAGCCACCAAGTTCTCTTCTTTATCCTTAGAGGAGATGAGAGGCCTCTAAGAGAGAGATGATTATTCTTGTTGGTGGAGAGGGAACCCTACTCATGATATATAGCATCAAGAAACCCTAGTTCAACTCATCATAGATCTAGGCCCTTGATTTATAACACGAGTTCCACACGTGTGATGAGTCCCACATTCTAATTTAAATACACTCATGGCTAAGTGTAATTGAAAAACGTGTCTAGACCCAAACCATTTAGGTTTGATCAATTCTTTATTGGGTCAAACAACATAGGTTAAGTGGGCGGGTGCAAATATCCAATTGACTTGATTAGGCCCAAAATAAATTAGACTTTAAAACTAATAAGTCTAACAATCTCCCACTTGGGCCAAGCAAGTCATACTGAATAGATATTATGTATAACTTTATGACGTCAAAAAACTTTAACCGCCGACAAACCACGTTTCAAAACAATCTGGTCCATTAAGAGTCCTGCCACCGAACATGGCGATCGTTACCTTCTGTATAATCGAGGTAGGACCTTCCACATCACAAGTTTCAGAACCCCTAACGACATAGATCAAATGTGGACGTGTGGCATGGAAATGTCCTATGATCAAATAAGGTACAATTCCAACTGGTTTCCACTTTATGACTCCAACGAGTCTAGTCTTATGACTCCAACGAGTCTAACTTTATGACTCCAATGAGTCAACTGCTAATTCAACAAACTCAAATGCGTAAAAGTAAACTTTAAGAAAAGCAGTTATATTTATCAGAATCAACAAATATCCATAAAGTGCACTTAGAAATAATGTCTGTTACATAAAATTATCCACTCCCACAAAATCAGGATATCATAATGACTAGTCATCCCCATATGAGCAATATGCTCTAAGAATACTTTAGGTGAAAGTCTTTTAATGAGTGGATCTGTAATGTTAAGAATAGTGTCATCACTATCAACAGACAAAATATGATTCCGAACTTTATCATTGATGACAAGAAACTTGATGTCGATATGCTTCGACTTTACTGAACTCTTGTCACTATTGTAGTAGAGCTCTATAGCTCTTATTATCACAGTGTAGCTGTAATGGCCTCTCGACTAAATCCACCATCTTCCTACAATAAGGAAAATATAACATGAAGTGGACTTCCTATTGTCGATACATACAACATAATCTGAATTGTGTATCCGATCAGCTGCAACTGATCAGATTTCATGTAGTCTTCTATTGATATCGCATTACCTTCTTGACAGTCTTCCAGAGATCAATCACATGATTGATCAAGTTTCTGTCAAGTTTCTCAACGGTATATGCTATTCTGGATGGGTACAAACTTGAGCACACATCAGACTTCCAACCGCCAATGCATATGGATGTCTTTCATTTGCTCTTTCCGTAGATCATTCTTGGGACATTAGAGTAGACTTAACTTATCTCCCTTGGAGCAATTCTTCATGCCATATCTATCTAGCACCTTATCGATATAGGCCTTTTGTGATAAACCTAATATTCCACGTGTCCTGTCACGTTGAATCTGGATGCCTATCACAAAAGAAGCGTGTTCAAGATCTTTCATCTCAAAATTCTTTGAGAGAAAACTCTTGATCTCAAGTAAAAGAACCATATCGTTACTTGCTAGTAGAACGTCATCCACATATAGCACAAGAAATATAAGTATACTCTCTTTAAATTTATGGTAAATATATTGATAATCTACAATCTCCTTAAAACCAAAATCGGATATTACATGATCAAATTTCAAATACCATTGACAGAATGCTTGCTTTAAACCATAAATGAATTTCTTTATTTGCAAACCAAATATTATGAAAGCTTCACTTTAAAACTTTCTGGTTGCACCATACAGATTTCCTTCTCAATGCTACCATTAAGAAAGGCAATATTAACATTCATTTGGTATAACTCTAGGTCAAAGTGAGCCACCAGTGCCATAATAATCCTAAAAGAATGCTTCATGAAAAACAGGGAAAAAGTCTCCTTATAGTCAATGCCTTCTCTTTGAGTGAATTCCTTTGTGACAAGATATGCCTTATACCTTTCGACATTGCCTTTCGAATCCCGCTTGGTTTTGAATACTCATTTATAACCAATCGGTTTCTTTCCTTCAGACAACTCTACTAAATCCCAAACATCATTGTCCTTTATGGATTTTAACTCATCTTTCATGGCATTTGACCACTTACTGGAGTGAATGTTGAGTTTGGCCTCATTTAAGGATGCGGGGTCATCCTCTAGCCTTATGTCAAACTCATGCTATTGGAGATAAACTATATATAGTCATTTGCAATGACTGATCTCCTCTCCCTAGTTGATCTTCTGGCACTTGTGGTTGAGAATTTTCAGTTTCTACCTCACCAGCATGATCTACTTCAGGATGAACTGTATATGTATCTTGTAAGTATGCAACTGTATTTTCATCTTGAAGTGAAACAACTACTTTATCATTTGGAACAATTATCATGGGTATAACAATATGTTCTTTCTTAAATATGAAATCTTTATATAGTTGACTCCCACTGTTCTGAATATTCTCAAAAAAAAAATTTGGCAATCCGTCTTTATGTTCTTAGTGGAGGGACAATAAAACTTAAAGCCTTTATACCTCTCAGAATACCTTACGAATAAACAGCTAACTGTCCTTGAGTCCAACTTCTTCTCATATGGTATATATGACCGAGCTTCCACTGGACAACCCCAAACATATAGATGCCTAATACTGAGAGATTTCCCAGTCCGTAACTCATACGGGATTTTAGTTACTGTTTTGCAAGGTATTCTATTAAGGAGGTGACAACCATTTTTAAGGCTTCACTATATAATGACTTTGGTAGAATAGTATGAGCTATCATACTCCCAACTATATCCTTTAATGTGTGATTTTATCTCTCAGCAATACCATTTTGACGAGGTGTCCGTGATATGGTATACTAAGCGATAATACCACTCTTTCAGAAATTGACAATGGTTCTGGACATTTACCTGATTCGTTATATCTGTCATAGTACTCACCACCATGATTAGATCTAACAGCTTTAAACATGTCCAATGATTGGGATTTCTCATGGAACAAGTACAGGTACCTATAACGAGAGTAATTGTCTGTAAAAGTGATGAAATATTCATGGCCATTCCAAGAAGCTGTAGGGAATGGACCACAAATGTCTGTATATACCAAATTAAGACACTTGAACTTCGTCTAGTACCAAACTTTCTAATGTTTCTTTAGTTAATTTTCGCTTAGTGCCTATGCTATTCACATATAGAGATTCAATATATAAAGCATGAAGTTTCAATTTATATAGCCATCAATCAGAATTCTAGTAACAACAACTTTAGGTTTGAAAAGTAGACTAAGCATTTCATTATCAAGAGTGACAGCAAAACTAGATCTGTCTAACAAATGAAATAGAAATATGATTCCGCCTAAAAGGACGGTACATATAAAGTCTCATCCAAATCTAAAACAAAAAATCAGAATCTAATTTAAGCCTACAAACTCCAACAACTTTAATTGCAACTTTATTTCCATCACCCGTGTATACGTATCGCTCAGCTGGGCTGGGCCTCCTTTAGGTTTAGAAGTTTCGCATTGAATCGCTTATGTGAATTATCTATTCATAATTTATAAAGTGGCACTATAGCTAAATTAATCTCAAAACAAACATAAATATGAGATATACCCGCTAAATAGCCATTTCTGATACTTTATGCATTCCTACTTGAGGTGGCTTACTTTCTTACAGAAAAAGTATGCAATGACCTTAGGCTACTTTTTTTTTCTGCACTTTTGCCACTTAGGATCAGCCACTGTAGTGGTGTTTATGTTCCTCCCTTTAGTTTCACTTTTCCTTTTCTTATTAGAAGTTTACCCTGGATGCTAAGTGAGCACTGACATTATCGGGCATAGCACTTCTAATAGTTATAGGAATAGTGTACTTTATGACCATTAGACACATCTTGTAAGATCTCTCCCACTTACCATAATTGACCTTTTCTTTACTGAACTTTTATTAGTGATAGTAGAGATCCATCAATCTTTAAGGTGTACTCTAGGTGCATGAATTCAAGAACGATCATTTACGTGGTCTTACCACTTCTTAAAGTTTGTACCATTCAATTTAAACTACATAAGTGTACAATTTCTCATCAGTTTAACACAACATTGCATTTAATAAAATTCTACTGTAATAGCCATAAAAAATGAATTTCAGAAAATGCAACCAGTTTAACCGATAGAGCTGCCGGTTAAACTTTCAGAACAAGTTGTGTCTCTATATGCCAACACTGTACTGGCCCAATATAGATATCCTAAAGTCTAGGTCCTATGTAAGAGAACAGCCTTCCTTTGGGCCGACTGTCACTTTATAGAATTGGTCCTAAAGTTTAAGTAATCTATATTGGCCATATAATATATGTAATGACCCGGTCATAATGACAACCTTCCTTTGGCCGATTGCCACACGCATGGGCCACACAAATTTATGCATCTATATTCTTGTTCCGCCATCGGACTAGTTGATGAGGGTAATGCAATATGGGCCAATAGTGTGACAACCTTCCTTTGGGCCGATTACCACACATCAAGGTTCTCCCACATGCATTACCCACATCAAGTATCCGACGCCGTACATAATTCGGCCAAACAATAGTCTTCCTTTGGGCCGGCTATTGTCCGCATGAACTACATACGCAATTAAATAAGCTCTTTTATAAATTCTTTAGCTTGAACATGTATATATCTTTATCTGTGTGTTATTAACTGTAATAAACACCAATATTCATCATGCAAGACAATATAAGCAATAAAATATTGATGATAAAGCGGAAGCATGTAAGGGTACACATAAGCATGATAAACAAACACTTCAATGCCTTCTTTATGTCAACTAACTACTGTTTTGTCATGTATAGTTCCTATAATACTGTAGTGCTCGTCAAGAGCTTCGAAACGGCTGTTTACATGCCCAAAACAGAGGTCGTATGAGCCCGTAACGGCTAATTGAAGTTTCTATTGGCAAAACGGGTCTGCAGTGCTTATCGGGTCTGAATCAGACCCGACCCGCAATGGTTAACTTATGAGTTTCCTTAATAGGTCGGGTTTAAATAAACTGAATAAAACCCAATTAGCTTAATGTGAGATTGATTGAGATTAGGTTTCTTTATTTGAGTAGAATTCTATCCAAAATATCCTTAATAGGCTAGAATTATATCTCAATCATAATACCCAAATCAATCTTAACAATCCCAATTGAAATTAAATATGAGATTAATTAGTAGTAGGTTTCCTTATTAGAGTAAAATTCAATCTCTATCTGAATCCTAAATAATCTCATAATCTTAATTAATTCATGAAACCCAAAATAATTAACCATTTTTTTTATTATTCTTTAAAAAAAAAACCCCTTTGCCTTACATGTGCATGCATGCAGACACATGTCTGCATGCATGCAGGCCATGTCAAAATATCTTTTTTTTTTTTTTTTTTAAACTTTGAAATCTCCTTCATGATGCATGCGCTGGTGCTTCCAGCGCATGCATCTAACATCCCTTTTTTTTTTTTTTTGTCCGTTGCCTAACATGCAGGCGCCTGCAAGCGCCTGCATGCAGACAGGGCACACAATTTTTTTTTTAATTCAGAATAACACACAAATTAAATTTTATAAAATTATATACATGTTAAATTTAATAAAAATCACTCCTTTTAATCTTTTGATCCAACATATGAGACACAAAATATTTATTGAATCAAAGGAGATATTTTTATGATATTTATAGATCGAGATCATAATTTCTGTAAATCCCTATGATCTGATAAAGAGGTGGCTCTGATACCAATTGTTAGATCTAAATTTATTCCATACAAGATCTACACTTTATCATGATCAAAGGGAAGAAGGATTTTAGGCATACCTGATTCCATCGCGAGGATGCCGAATATTGCACGATCTCGAAGGCGCCGGAGTTGAGGGAGAGGATTCTTCTCTCCAGCCACCAAGTTCTCTTCTTTATCCTTAGAGGAGATGAGAGGCCTCTAAGAGAGAGATGATTATTCTTGTTGGTGGAGAGGGAACCCTACTCATGATATATAGCATCAAGAAACCCTAGTTCAACTCATCATAGATCTAGGCCCTTGATTTATAACACGAGTTCCACACGTGTGATGAGTCCCACATTCTAATTTAAATACACTCATGGCTAAGTGTAATTGAAAAACGTGTCTAGACCAAACCATTTAGGTTTGATCAATTCTTTATTGGGTCAAACAACATAGGTTAAGTGGGCGGGTGCAAATATCCAATTGACTTGATTAGGCCCAAAATAAATTAGACTTTAAAACTAATAAGTCTAACACCTCCATCATCTCCTCCTTCTCGGACCCATCATCATCTCCTCTAATTCCTCCTCTTCAGGTCCACCACCATCTCCTCCTCCTCAAACCCACCAGCACATTATCCTTTTTCCTCCTCCTCAAACTCATCATCACCATCATCTCCTTCTCCTTCAACTCCTCAAACCATCAACACCACCACCTTTTCTTCCATCACCATCATATACCTCCTCTATGTTATCCACGATCACTATCTAGCCCAAATTTCTTTTCAATTCGAACTTAAACCCTAATCTAAATACATCTCACCTTCTCCTCTTCATTTTCTCCAACACTGTTATCACAACAATTTAGTCCTCTTCTCCTCTTCTCAACAATCACTATTATCTCTCAATTTAATTAGGATTTTATTTGAAAAGAAGATAATTAAAGAAAAATTTGAGACTAATAATATTTTAATTAAAAATCATTAATTGAGGAGATTAAATGGATCATGGACGAAAAACATAATGGAAATTACACTGAGAGAGATAAAGTTAAAATATTCATAGTCTAGAATAATAAAGTGCCAAACCCTTGATAGTATAAAGAGGTTTTTCTGTAACTTACTCTAAAAGAAATTATAATAATACTCGTATCTTTTTTTCTCGAAGAAAAAGTAATTGGACCTATCCACACCTATATGTATTAGAATGTAACTTTTTCAAATTTTTTATCCATATAATTCTTGCAAAAATATTTAAATGTACTAAATAATGATATTTAACAATTATTACTGTCCAGTTGTTGCGTATATACTAGAATCTGTAATTTTCTAAGCATGTTTATCGCAATTGATCTTTTTGCATATAAGCTGACTATATTTGTCTATGAATATCTTTCCAATTTTTGTCCATGTTATCCTCTGTCTACTCGATCATTTTTTATTTTAGACACTTGTACATGCCAAAAAAAATAGTATACATAAATAAATCATAAATTTGTCTAGCAGGCATGAGACTCGAATTATAGTTACCTTAATATAATAACCGTGAAAAAATAAATGATATATTTACTCTCTATTATTACAAAGAAATTTTTTTATGGGGCCTTCAATTGCATTTGAATTTGTGTGTATAAATTTGCTTCACGATCCCATATTTTAAAAGTATATATATTAAACTTCTATTACTAAACCCTGACTGAAGTTTCAAATGCTATTTCTTCAGAGAACTAATTTAAGTCATATATTGATTTCTTTAAGATCTTTTCTAATTCGGATTTATAGTCTTTTACATATTTTTAATCTAGTTGTTCTTATATACAAATTATTTATCTAAAATTCCAAATGTAAAGAAATAAATAGTTTTCATACACATGCAAGCTTCTCACGATTAATTAGTTACTAGAAGAAGCCTGATCGGTTCAATATTAATTCAATCTCCCCCATCTCGACCAACCTTGTGGTCAAAGTCCCAACGGAACCTTAACAAAGCCTATTGTAACTTTTTTTTTTTTTTTTTAAGGTGTGCTGCGTGTGCTTGCATTCTCACTATTTTCTAAACAACCAAATTGAAAAAGAATCGAAACATAGTGATTACACAGAGAGAGGCTTAGATGCTTCCAAAAAATTTGAGCATGCATGAGTCTCTCCGACTCAAATTCCGTGTTACGGTTTTAAATTACAAAATCCATTTTGTCTAAATTGATTTATATTATTTAAAGTAATTAACAATTAAAAAAAATCAAGTGCTTTGTAATTTTCTTATTCAATGTATTAAGTAGGCACAAAATGAAAATATAATTCAAAGACACCAGCAAGTGAAAAACGAGGAAATTATATTATAATACATCAAAGTAGGAGATCAAGCCAACATGTTTGTTAAGTTATTCAAAGTCACTTTTGTAAAGCTATAAAAATTGCTAGAGATGTGTTTTATGGAAGAATTGAATTAAGGAAGGATGATGGGAATATAATTCAATTTCTAGTCATGTTATTAAAAATTTTTGATCAAAGTTGAGTAAAGTAGGATTTTCTAGTTAGAAGAGTTTATATTTATTTAAAAGTCAAAGTCTAATTATTATTGCAGTAGAAGTTTTTATTTATTTTGAGTTTTCATTTAATTGTAGTATTTGGTTATTAAAGTTTGTATCAAAGTAAGAGATTGAATAATTTGTATTATTATAAATAGAGCACAAGGGCTCATGTTTTTTTTGATGAGAAAGTTGTATGAGAAATTATTAGAGCTAAGTATTCTTTTTTTTTTTTAAAATACATATCTTTTGATCAAAACAACAACAACATAAATGTGGGCGGTCATAGTAGTATTAATAAAAAAAATTAATAAGAAGAAGCGACAGCGGGGAGAAGTTAGGCATTGGTCGGCCAGAATCCAGTAACCTCCCTCCGCCCGTGATTACGACTCTACACCTACATATATTAACGTTTCATTCACACCATCTCTTTGTTCTTTGTTCTTCCTCTCATTTTCTTTTTTTTTTTCAAACCCAACACAACGCATACATATATAAGTCAATATCATCAAAATCAAACTCATGCTGTATATATATATATATATATGATGCATGTGTTTGTGGATGACACCTTCCCTCAACCGTCTGATCTCTTAATAACCATCTGATCTGATGGGAGATGATTTCTCCTTGGCACTGGAAAGAACAAAACAACAGCAAAGTGGGGACCACATTGACTGAGGACCTCCATTAATGAACCTGCACTCCACGTGTCCCCAAGATGTCCGGCGTGCGGAGGACCGGTCAAATGACGGTTCTTTCCCTTCATTTCTCACAGGTGTCGGCATCGCCTTGGGCGAGAGAAGAGAAGGGATCAAAAGGTCCTCCCAGTATGAAAGTTTGACTGGGCGCTACAGCTTGACTCTGGGCTGTCCTACGTGACCGGCAGCAGCCGGTGGTCGTCGAGCTCGCTGACTCATCCCGCACCTTGACCTTTCCACCCTCTGAGTTGCGGCGTCTGACTATTCAACTCAAATTATATATGTTAGACCCCTATTGCCCTTCGTCAGGAAATTAATTTTGAGAACTAATAATCAAGTCCACAGAGAGAACACAAGGGAAAGAAAAGGGTTTGCTTGCCATTATTCATTTCAGCTCCAAAAAGTCTTACTTACACCTCTCTAGTCTTTGTCTATACACTACCAACACAAAAGCACCGCATCACCTCTCATTATACGGCGACTACTGCTACTTGGCTTTCTTCATTTTCAAACTTCTTCTTTTTCTTCTCCTCCTCTTCCACCTCCTCCTCCTCCGAAAGTAGTAGAGATTGTCCAGGCCCCATCCCCCCCCCCCCCCCCCCCCCCCCTCCCTCCCCCCCCTCCCCACCACATAATATTGGATTGGATTGGATTGGATTGGATAAATCATGTCCTTCTCAGGTGATGAGAAAAGGGGGGAGATGAATCAACAGGACCGCTACTACTACTTCCCCCAGGATCATCATCATCACCACCACCGCACTTCATCATCCGGCTTCTCATTTCTTGCAGATCATGAACCTGCATCTGGCATCTTCTCTCACAGTCATACTCAAAGATCACCTAATAATTTCGCGACTACGCCCATCAACGCAGACGGTGATCATGATAATGGCCTCCTGCATCTGCAGCCAGGCAATAACAATACTAATAATTTCCTGAGCTTTTCCGACTACCTGCAGCAGCAACTGCAAGGATCTGCTGAGTACGGCCAGCTTGCACAAGGAGCTTTCGACATCATGAGGATGCAGTCGTCAACCTCAAGTTTCCCTTCTTCGTCTGAGGAGAATATTCGTAGTATTCATCATGGTGACCATCATCATGTGTTTGCTGGTGCTGCTGCTGGATCTGCAGGTTTTGGAGATGAGAAGATCAATAATTCAAAGGCAATGAATATGAACATGGGTGAATTATTAATGGTGAACAACATGGATTCAGCTGCTGCTACTGGCTTTATGACCCCGCTTACTGCAAATTCTTCCGTCTCCTCATCGTCCAATTCTGAGGCAGCAGCAGGCGAGGGGAATTCAGCCAGGTGCAGCAATAAGGACGACGACGATGGTGATGTTGACCAGCAAAAGAATAATAATATGGAGGAAGATTATCAACAACAGAAGAAGCGGCAAGTGGTTGATGGTCAGGAAGATGACGGCACGACTACTGGTGACGCCAGTGACAAGTCTAAGAAAGTGTAAGCTATATGCACAGATCTCTTTGATACATCTGCATCGATCCTTCATTTTGCATATATTTCATTACATCTCTAGCTAGTTCTTCAATATTCATCATAAAATTTCAACTTCTAGGGTTTCCCACTTTCATTAATTAATTCCCCCTAAACGAAATAGGTTTTGGGTTCTGATCTCAATCGTCCAGGCTCTATGTATTATCGTGTTGCAATGTAAAGTAATTAACAGAACCATAATCATCTAATTACTGTATGTGTTATGCATTTGTGATGTATCACATCTCAGACCCTTGCTTAATTGTTCGTGTACTTTTTGGTTTCAAGATTCTAATTGTTTGCTTCACAACGTCACTAATTAGTTTTTCAATTGGACTACTCAGCTGGTGAGGAAGTGTCAGGCAACCTTGAAATTAGCTTCTTAAGTCGGGATCAGTGATCGTCTCCTGAGTCTCTTGCATGCAGTCCCATCTTACTTAATTTATTTATTTGTAATGTAAATCTGTTTCTGAAGATCAAGTTTGGGTGTTATATAAGTAATTAAATTTTAGAATGGAAAAATGGCCAACTAATTTTCCTAGGTTTAGTCCATACTGTACGATCACAAGGCGGTCGCTAATTAATTAACTAATGAGTTCGACTTTGATCATAATTAAATTGATCTTTCGTAATTAAACTGAAGTACAATTGTTATATAATATATCCAACAGGAGCAAGACGAGGAAGAAAGGAGAGAAACGGCAAAGGGAGCCTCGCTTTGCCTTCATGACGAAAAGCGAGGTTGATCATCTTGAGGATGGTTATCGCTGGAGGAAGTATGGCCAGAAGGCAGTCAAGAACAGCCCTTATCCCAGGTATAGACTTGCTTACATGTATACTTTGTCAAGGTTCCTACCTTTCTCACTCATCTCTAAACATTATTTTTCTCTTTTGCTTTTTGAAGTTCCGCGTCTACTTTGCCCCCCCCTTATTTTTCCCTCTCTCTTTACAATGCATTAGTAAGCATGTAATGAATTATAAAGATATATAATCATATATATCATGATTAGCTTTAAATTCGAACACTTGGAAATCGAGAAAATAAATTTTTAAAGGAGTAATATCAATCAGATCATATATGTCAACATTCAACTAGTAGTCTATATATAATATATGTTATCAAACTTGAGCTCATGCAAATTCTTGGATTACTACTGTGGGCATGCAGGAGCTATTATCGGTGCACCACGCAGAAATGTTCAGTGAAGAAAAGGGTGGAGAGATCGTATCAAGACCCAAGCATTGTGATCACAACCTACGAAGGCCAACACACCCATCAAAGCCCAGCCACGATTCGGGGAAGCTCTCATCTGTTGGCTTCCCCTCCGTCAATGATGCCAATGTCGTCAAACTTCCATCAACATCTGCAGTTGAATATGCCTCAGTTTCCCCAATTATTGAACAGCAGCAGCAGCCAGCATTTGGGGACGTTGGGGGTAAACCCAGCAGCAACCAGCATTTACTTGCAAAACCTTATACCATCAATGTCTCCAGCTCATCATAACAACAATCAGCAGCAACTCCAAATCCCTAACTATGGTCTTCTTCAAGACATTGTTCCATCTGCTTTTATTACCACCAACCAATTACCATGATCAGGCGGCCTCTTCTCTTGACGCTCGAGTTTCTCTCTTTAAACTCGACGGACAGACCTACATTTTAATTTTGTACGTGTACTTATTAATCCCTGCAACTATGACAAAATATATGTACTTAATTGACGTCTGGTACTGCGTATATAGATGGAGCTAGCATATAGTATATTTGTTTTTCTGAGTCAAATATTATTTAGAGAGAGTATATTGATTTTTCGTCGGGATATCATTAATGACCAATTCAACTTTTTACACATGTACATATATTGTGCATCCTTAAGATTAAGCCAATGCTTGGTGCTGGTAGTATGCATAAACATGTCTCTGGTGAAGCCAATATATAGGGTTTTTTTTCCCCTTTGAGAGTGCTGGTGGTCGAGTTAATTTGAACGTTATTAAGCATTCATAGTAATTTTAGTGATAAATCATCAAAATGAAAGAGAAAAGGAAGGGTTAAAAAAAAAGAATGAAAGGAATTTGATGGCGCATGAAATATTGTGCACTGGTTGCTTGTGTCTCCAGACTCTCCACTGGTACTAGGAATTAGAGTCATATTAGGACTCTCCTATTTAATTTAATTTTGTTCTTTACTTAAAATCCTATATATGAATATTCTGGTACTATATATATATCGAGGAATTCCAACACGCATGCTTTGTATTCATTACACACCTGTGTTCTTTATGTTTTTTTTCTACTATATTCCGTCAGCACATTTCGATAATAATGTGTGTTTCACGTTTCTTTTCTTTCTTTTCTTTTCTTTTTCCTTTCAATTTTTTTTTTTTTTTTGTTTTTACCGACAGTACAATACAGTACTCTATATTTTATTTATTATTTAATTAGCATCACGAGGCGAATCAAGACCAGGCCGTATAAGTTAATGTCACCCGACACAATTAGGGCATGTTTGGCTCGCCGGAAGAGAGGGAAGAAGGAAGATGTGGGTTTGTTGGCTTGTTGGGAGAAAACTTAAATTTTACTCCATTTTGCTTAAGTTTTTACTCCCACGTTGGTAGAATGGGACGCTGAGTAGTATATTTACTAATTCCTCCCAAACTTACTATTATGAATTGTTGGGCCCGTTCTTTTTACGCTGAGTAGTATTTTTACGCACTCCCCACACGCGCGCGTCTTCAGGGCCCCGTTCTTAAACTTGAAACTTTTTTATCTTTAATATTTTATTGATTTATTTGACTGTTCTCCTTGGACCCGTTCAAAGTGGGTCGAATCTGCACGATCTCGGAGTTGTTGCAACAGCTTGAACATGCGCAATCCTCACGAGGGCTGTTGCAACTGCAGGATGTTCGAATTTACATATTTTCCTATTTCGTCCATCTTCAGTACATGAAGCAGCTACATCCAAACACTCTCTTTCTCCCTCAAAATTTTCACAAAAAATCTGGTGAAACAGCTTTGTGAAATCACCTAGAGGGGGGGTGAATAGGTGATAAGGCTAATTTAGGAACTAAATGCGGAAGCTAAAACAAATTTGCAACACACTTAATACAACCAACGAGTGTAGCCGAATTCTCCGTGAAGGGCTCTGGACTAACTCCTCTTGATTCCCCTAGATAAGGGTTGAGGTGCTATATGAAGCTCTTGTGGTTAAGTACAAGTGAGGTACACACAAACAAGCCAAGCATATAAGGATGATAAGCAATATGAAATAATGCAAGGCACAACACAAGCAATATGAATGATATGAAAGATGCAATGCTCAACACAAATAAAGGAGAGAGAGTATAGAGTCAATGGATCAAACGCAAAGGCAAAGATGTGTTTCGAGGTTCGAGCCCCTAGCTCTACGTCCCCGCCTTCACCGAGAAGGATTTCCAATCCACTAACTTGTCCACCGAGGACTCCCATCGAGGAGGATTTGTATAACAAGGGAGTACCGAACTCCTCTCTCAACCAATACAACCTCCACCGAGGCAAACAATCACCACCTCACACAAGAGGGGTAGGCCCTTAGCCAAACAACCACAATCCACCTCTACCGAAGAGGGATACCAATAACCAACCAACTCCACCTCACCAAGAGGGAGTAGACAACAACCTCAACCTCTACCAAAAATGGAGCAACCCACAATCTCAACCTCTACCAAAGAGGGAGCAACACAAGTAAGGGATTACAATTTGGTGGTCTTTTTCAACCACAAACAACTTCTCTTTTCCCATAAACAAAGATCCTAATAGAATAGGATAGAATGATATAGCTCAAGTGTGGAATCAAGGTGTTTTTGGAAATCAAATAGCAAAGAAAAACTACTTGGGAAATCTCTTGTAAATGATAGAAATGAGGATTCAAAAACAATATCCCAAAAACCTAGTTTTCTTTGATTTTTCAAAACCCTTGAAAACAAAACAAAGATGAAATCTTTAAAGGTTTAAAACACTTTGAAAACTTTTTTTAAACTCTGAAGAATAAGTAAATTTTTCCTCTTAAAATCTTAACCAAAATCCCCAAGAAATGGGGCTTATATAGGCTCCCACAAAAAAATAGCCGTTTGGCTGTTTCTGTCAGCCAGAACAGCTGGTGGTCGACCGGCCGGTCGACCGCCAACGGTCATATTTTTCACCGTTGGAGGAAGCCGGTCGACCGCCCAAAAATAGAGAGCAGAGATCTCTGGTCCGGTCGACCGCCTGATCGACCGGCCCATGTGCCTGGCTAGACGTGCACAGGCTGTGCACGTCGGTCGACCGACCGATCGACCGGCTCCTGGGTCGGTCGACCGTGCGGTCGACCGACAGAGCCTGTCAGGCACTGTTCTGGGTCAGAAAAATAAGGTAAAAATTATTCTAATAAATCCCATAAATCTTCTAAAAATCCACAAAAATAGTTTTAACATTTTTCATTGAAATATAAACATGTGATAAAAATTTCAAAACAAATATCAAACATTTTGGACTATTTTTGTGTCTTATCATTTTTACCACAAACCAAAAACTGTATTTTATCAAACTTGGATTTTCTTAATAGGAAATCTGATTTTTCTTAAAACTCATGAATAGACATATCAAAATAAGTTTGTTTAAGATATGAAGCATGTATGTATATTGAACACATCTAATATACATTTAAACAATGTAAACTTGTTTTGATCTAACTATTCATGAAAACAAATATCGGTTAAACCAAAAACCGAAATACCGAATCCGAAACATAAAACGTGTGTGTATTGTGAACTTGAGCATATCACACTATCTAATCTTTACAAATGGATCTAAAACAAACTAAACTAGGATACCTAAGTCTTCTTGACGATCTTCCATCTTCAAGTCGACTCGATCCAAAACACCGTGATCCACGAGCTTGACTCCAACGAGTGCTAAGTATGATCTTGATGCTCGGGCTCTGGAATCACCATGTGAAAGCTTCCAAACTCCTTTGTTGAAGCTAATCACCAACTAACATCTTGATTAATGATCTGAAACTAAAATCACAAGATTATTAGTAAACATAACTGCATGAGTTAATCATCATCAAAACTAGAGTGGAAGGCCTCTGGGCCAACAATCTCCCCCTTTTTGATGATGACAAAACTCATGGAGTTATATATGTATGGATTAAAGTTAAGCTTCAAGGAAGCTCCCTCTTAACTCATGCATCACAATAAACAAATAAATATGCAATGAAAGCTCATAAACATGAATGCAAATACAAGGAGATAAACATGCATAAACAAGCATGAAACACATCAAATACTATTTCTCCTATTTGCAAAACAAAATATATATGCATAAACATATATACTTTTTCCAAAAACATGCATATATATCAAATACTTCTCCCCCTTTTTGGCAATCATCAACAAGGGGTCAAAGTAAAAACAAATCAATAAATTCTACTCCCCCTTTTTGTTCGAAACAAGGAATCAACAAAGGAGTTAAAACAATAAATGCAATGTTCTCCCCTTTTTTTTGTCTAAAAACAAAATTGATGTAAATAAGGGGTGACAATCAATTAAGATACCAAAAAAGTATGTCAAAGTAGAACATCTTGATACCAATTGAAAGAAAACATAAAAACATTGATACCAATTTTAAGAACCAAAAGCATCTTGATACCAATTAAAAACATTCAAATAAACATCTTAATATCAATAAAGAGTATTATTTTTTTAAGCATATGATACCAATTGAAATTATAATATTCTACAATTTTTAATTCATTTTCTATCATAAAGTAAGGGAGTGGAAATCTAGGGTAAACAAAATACCAATTGAAAGATAAAATATGAGTTTTCTCCTCCTTTATGAAATACCAAATAAAACATATATATGTATGAAAAGTTAGATACCAATTGAAATTGATACTATATGAAGTCCAAGCATACATATATAAAAATATATGAGTATACAAAAATGTCAATATTGATACCAATTGAAAGAATCCAATGATACCAATTGAAACAACAATAATATCAAATGTATATCTCATATTTCCTATCCTCCCAATCATGTTCAAGTTTAAAATGATTTTCACTATAAAGCATACATGAGCATGATCGCCCATCCAACCGCCCGTAGAAGGTAGGGGTTTTCAAAAATAGGTTTGAAAAATATAGTATGTTTGAAAACTCTACCATAACGAAGAATCCGAACTAGCTAAATGGAAAAACTTCTAAACTAGTACGAAATCCTTCAAGTAAGGAATAAAACAAAATTATTTTTCATAAAACTATGTAAATCACATGATCACTAAAACACTCAAAATCCATAAAGCCCATACATACTCATGAAAACATAATCATGAGAAACATATAAAATAAGGTGAGTGTACAAGTGTAGTGTGAAATGATTGGTAGTCAAAAGTGCATTTTTATCATCATATTTACCATCACATTTTCATATTTATTTATATAATTCTGCACATTTATTAATATTTTGTGATTTATTGTGTGCAGGCCTCGAAATAATAAAAAGAAAGAAATAAAGCTTAAAGAGCCCAAAAGCCCAGATCCAAGCCCATATTTGAAGCCCAAGAGTCAAAGTGCAAATATCAATTGTCAAAGTGCAATTATGCAAGGGCTAAAGTTGCAATTATTAAAGTTGAGGGAAGGATAGAATTCTACCCAACCCTAAACTCTTGCAGGATGAGCATAAAAGCCAAAGATGAGAAGGAAATTCGTGGGAGGAAGATTTGAAGAAATCTGGATTAAGGGTAACTTGATTACCAAGTTACCTCGAAAATCCAGATTTAAAAGGCCAGGATTAAAATTCCAGAAGCAGAAGCCCACAGGGACGGACCAGGAGAGGCCACGCGCCAAAGCGCGTGGCCAGAAGCCACCAGAGTGCCGCGGATCCGCGGCAAAAGCCGCGGAAACGCGGCACTTTGATCTTATCTAGATCCCAATTTTCGTGGGCAGTTTCTTCCGGGACTCTGTAGCCTTCTGCACCTATAAATATCACCTGCAGTGCAACGCAAAGGTGTCCAGCGTCCAGCGAAGGGCCAAAGTTCAGATTTTTAGGGTTTTTCCTCTTTCTTCTAGGTTAGGTTTTCTTTTTGTTTATTTTTTGTAACCGAGAGGAGAGGATGTTCTCATGGAGGAAGGAGATCTACTTGTACTGAGGGTGACAATCGGTGTAAGTTTTGCTTTTCCACCATTGTTAAATAAATCAACTCGAGGTTCGTTTTGTTCTTTTTATTTTTATTCTTGTGTTATTGTTTCTCTAGTTTTGTTTAATCTCTGTTCTTCTATTTTTATTTTATGTGATTGTTTCTTTCTCCGATGACTTGCAAACCGTGAGAACTTGACGCTTTGAGACTACCTAGCCGAAGAAGGAACCTTGACGGCCCATGGCGATGAACAAGTCTTCATAGCTTGTTGTTTATTTCGTAGAGTAGATTAAGAAGGCGGACGATCCCATAAGCCGTGCTTGTACGCCTTCCAAGAAAAGGGAAATCATCACAACGGTTCGAACGGCAAGCAAATAAAGAGATAAGTTTTCCTTTTGTTTCTTTTCTTTTCTTTTTCGTAGATTAAATCCACATCTCTCCAATATTCTTTTCCACAACTCATTGTAAATACCACGTTTCTTTGTAAATACCATCGTGACAATTAACTAAAAAAAGATAAATTTTAGAGATTAACTTGCTTAACGCTTCTATCGCAGTCCCTCCTTGAGGATCACGACCCGCATAGCCTTGCTACCGCGGATTAGAACTGATTCCTCGCACGATCTATTTTTAATTTAATATCCTTATTTTTGTGTGCAGGAAAAATCAGTCAACAAATTGGCGCCGTTGCCGGGGATGGACGGTAAGTTATCTCTAAAAAAAAATTTTAATTATTAACTTATTCTTTATTCTTTTCTGTTGCAGGTTACAGGTGAAGAAACAATATTTTGGCAACTGCAGTGACATATAAGTGGACCTGGAACTCTGCTCAAGAAAGCAGAGCCCAGGATCCCTCCAGAGTGCCGTGTTCCCACGGCAAAGGCCGCGCAAACGCGGCACAAAGGAGTTGACTCCTAACCAATTTTCTGCAGGCTCTTCAGCTCTGCAAAATACAGCTTCTGCAGTACTTAACTTTCTGTATTATTCACCATATACCTGCTAATTTAATCAACAGTAAAAAATTGGTTGTAATCGTTAAAAGTTGATTAGACGTTTGCATATTAGGCACGTGTCTTTTCAATTATTTTTATTTACTGTTGAAGAGTGCTGGAGGCAAGGTACGTACGCATTGCATGTAGAATAGGATTCATCTCTTGGTTGATTTTCTGCTTTGAGTGATTCTTATCTATTTATCTTGTACACTTGCACTAATTCATCTTAAGGGCATAACCCATTAACAAGATAAGGTGGGGATTTCATCACCCTTCCTTAGCCCAAAAATCATATCCCAAGCACTCACTAACCCAAGCCTAACTTAAAAATTAGTAGACGTTGGCCCTAGGGACATCTCGGACTCAATTAGGAGATTATCCTAAGGGGAACGGTGTTGGAAGTTGACTCTTGCCAAATCAGTGTCTAGGAAGGGGATTGAGGGCCGAAAGCCCGAAGTGTGGTGGTTATTTAATTAAGGAACGTCTTTGACGGAAAACCTCCCACCACTCTTACCCCGACCTGGCTGATTAACTTGTGGTCAAAATCTGCACCCGACCTCCCGTGGACAGTCTAACCAGTTAGGAGTCGTCTAGGTCATAGGTCTACCCTAACTTAGATTAGAATTTTTTGTTTGTTTATTTGTTTGTGTTGGTGTGATATGGCATATAATAATAATTCCAATTTTAATCCATATTACACCCCTAACTATTATTCGGATATTACCAACCCGGCATACCCTAACTTTGACCAATCTAGTGTGCCGGAATGGTCTTATCCGAATGAATATAACCCACACACTCCATCTTATGACTATAATCTTCATAATAATTTCAACTCGTCACAGAGTTCATGGGGTTTCGAGTCCCCCGAGTCTAATTCTCAACCTAATTGTCCTTCATATCCATCTAGTCCACATTCTTCCCAAAATTCATACTCAGATCCACCCATTCAGAATAGAAATCCATCTATCTTGGAAATGATGAGTAGGAATGAGTCCAAGCAAAAATCACCATCAATTTTAGACATGATGATACGTGAGTCCACCGACTCACAAATTTATCACGATTACCCGTCCTATTTTCAAGTCCAATCAGAATATGATCCACCTATCGACTATGAAGGGATGCTAGCTGCCATGACTGAGGCTAAATTAGCCCGTGATCATGACATAGATTTGATGGTGGAATGCTTACACCGGCCGGCTGATTCTGATATCGATGACCACTTGATTAGAGCCGACGAACCAAGTTGCTTGGAACAACAAGTTTCTAATTCAGTACCATCTTGTGAACTTGCCGAAACTTCAAATTCTGATAATTTGGCAAGTTTTTCCTTTCCCGAATTAGAACTCGAATGTGACCTAGATTCTCAAATCTATGATCAAGTTCAAATTCCTGAATCATTATTGACTCCTGTTTTGTTACCCGACTTAGGTAATATTTTAGAGTCAGTTTTGATTCCCACATCTATCATTCCTGAACTTGAATCACCACCATTGAGTCACATTCCATTGTGGGAAGATGATTGTGGACTTGAGTTTCAATTTTTTGACTTGGACCCACTTCTCGAACTTAGCCCGACTCCTGAGCCCTTACTTGATTTGAGCTTCTTCCCTGAGTCAGTATTCGTTCCCGTACTTCCCATGTCCAAGTCAATCATTCCATCTTTTCATACTCCATTTTGGGACAAGGAGGTTGAGACAATTAACTCTGAAATTTATTATGAAATTTGGAAATTTGATGGGGTGGAAATTCTAAAAAATGATTATACATATATTTTAGTGGGTTATGTAAGGAAAATTTCTGGTGGGTTTCACCAATTACTACATTATCTTGATTGGGTAGCAACGCTTGGCCCAATTAGACCACCACCGGAACCACCCCCTAAGGTAATTTTCTGCCTTCCCTTGTTCTTTTTCATGCATATATGCATTCATTTCATACATTGAGGACAATGCATGAGATAAGTGTGGGGGTGGGTTTTACTAACATACTAACATAGGTAGAAACTAACAAAATTTGCTAAAAAAAAAAAAAATGTTATAAAAAGGAAATATTTTGACTTATTTTTTGAAAGAAATCTAAGTTAGTTTTAAGGATTAGGAAAATCATGATTAGGATTTCTAAAAACTTGGTCAAAATAAATAAATTGTTTAATTTTTAGGTATAGGAGAGAAATTGAATAAATAATTAGTCTTGATTTTTACCTTAATGAAATGTGCATACCAAATGCATATCTAGGATTCTAAGACAAAGACCTTGTGCCTCATAAAAAAAAATAATAATAAAAAAAAAAAAAATAATTCACCAATTAAGCTGATACATGTGCCTCAAGAAGCATAAGTATTCATGCCTAAAGGTGAGTAAATAAAATAAAGTCCTTAGTTTTGGGGCCTAATTCACTCGAATTTGAGTCCGCGGGGTGTTTTCTCACTTGGTGCCCTAAAGCCGACTGGTTTGGGAGCCACCGACTTTAAGTTCGCTACATGGGTGGATTAGAAAGTCCGAGGGAACTAAGAAAAAATTACTTAAATGTACTAACAAATCTAATAATCAATTAGTTAGGTATTAGGGCCTCAAGAAGCCTTGATACTTATACGAAAGAAAATTAGATGAGTTATACATGCCAAAAAAAAAAATATATATATATATATATATTAACACATCTAATAGTCAATTAGTTAGGTATGAGGGCCTCAAGAAGCCTTGATACTTACACGAAAGAAAATTAGATGATGTTATAAAAATAATATAGAGGCATGAGAGTCCAAGTTAAGGAATTCCTAGATTCACGAGGGTGCGTATGACTTTTGGTAACGAAAAAGACTATATTAGAAATTCAATTTTAATTCTTACCTAAAATGGACAACAATTGACTTTATGAAGACTAGGTTTGAGGAATGAATAAAAATGAGGATCCTAAAAACTTATAGACTACTTAGTCTCTTCAAATATAATTCAAATATTTTCCTTTTTATGGATTTTGTGGGTGCAATCCGCTGAAAACCCTCACGAGACAACACTCGTCCTCTAGGGTAACCTAGAGGTTTAACGGCTTGTTGCACGTGCTAAGTGCAATCGTGATTCCTACGAAAGTGAGTTAGGTTAGATTAACTTTTCATTTCTTTTTCTTTGTTTTTACTCGAGGACGAGCAAAAAGATAAGTGTGGGGGTGTGATTGGTAGTCAAAAGTGCATTTTTATCATCATATTTACCATCACATTTTCATATTTATTTATATAATTCTGCACATTTATTAATATTTTGTGATTTATTGTGTGCAGGCCTCGAAATAATAAAAAGAAAGAAATAAAGCTTAAAGAGCCCAAAAGCCCAGATCCAATCCCATATTTGAAGCCCAAGAGTCAAAGTGCAAATATCAATTGTCAAAGTGCAATTATGCAAGGGCTAAAGTTGCAATTATTAAAGTTGAGGGAAGGATAGAATTCTACCCAACCCTAAACTCTTGCAGGATGAGCATAAAAGCCAAAGATGAGAAGGAAATTCGTGGGAGGAAGATTTGAAGAAATCTGGATTAAGGGTAACTTGATTACCAAGTTACCTCGAAAATCCAGATTTAAAAGGCCAGGATTAAAATTCCAGAAGCAGAAGCCCACAGGGACGGACCAGGAGAGGCCACGCGCCAAAGCGCGTGGCCAGAAGCCACCAGAGTGCCGCGGATCCGCGGCAAAAGCCGCGGAAACGCGGCACTTTGATCTTATCTAGATCCCAATTTTCGTGGGCAGTTTCTTCCGGGACTCTGTAGCCTTCTGCACCTATAAATATCACCTGCAGTGCAACGCAAAGGGTGTCCAGCGTCCAGCGAAGGGCCAAAGTTCAGATTTTTAGGGTTTTTCCTCTTTCTTCTAAGTTAGGTTTTCTTTTTGTTTATTTTTTGTAAACCGAGAGGAGAGGATGTTCTCATGGAGGAAGGAGATCTACTTGTACTGAGGGTGACAATCGGTGTAAGTTTTGCTTTTCCACCATTGTTAAATAAATCAACTCGAGGTTCGTTTTGTTCTTTTTATTTTTATTCTTGTGTTATTGTTTCTCTAGTTTTGTTTAATCTCTGTTCTTCTATTTTTATTTTATGTGATTGTTTCTTTCTCCGATGACTTGCAAACCGTGAGAACTTGACGCTTTGAGACTACCTAGCCGAAGAAGGAACCTTGACGGCCCATGGCGATGAACAAGTCTTCATAGCTTGTTGTTTATTTCGTAGAGTAGATTAAGAAGGCGGACGATCCCATAAGCCGTGCTTGTACGCCTTCCAAGAAAAGGGAAATCATCACAACGGTTCGAACGGCAAGCAAATAAAGAGATAAGTTTTCCTTTTGTTTCTTTTCTTTTCTTTTTCGTAGATTAAATCCACATCTCTCCAATATTCTTTTCCACAACTCATTGTAAATACCACGTTTCTTTGTAAATACCATCGTGACAATTAACTAAAAAAAGATAAATTTTAGAGATTAACTTGCTTAACGCTTCTATCGCAGTCCCTCCTTGAGGATCACGACCCGCATAGCCTTGCTACCGCGGATTAGAACTGATTCCTCGCACGATCTATTTTTAATTTAATATCCTTATTTTTGTGTGCAGGAAAAATCAGTCAACATGAAACACATAATCATGAAATTTGGCGATAAAGCTCAATATTCCTTAAAACATGAAAATCATCAAAAACTATTTAATCTTCAAGGTATATATATGTCTTATACAAACTAAAGTATACATACAAATCCCTAAACACAATGAGTCCACAAAATGTATATGCATGAAGGCACGTGGCTCAAAGGATGTATATGTATAATCAATAGTTTAGACAAGATGGACATATACATGAAGTGAAAACACATGATCATGAAAACATAGATAAAATAGGAATACAAGTTAAAATGTATGAATCATCAAAACTAGACTATACTAGCACATCTAATGGGTACAAATAAGCGTTCAAGCACAAACATATAAAAATTTATTTGTGGCCCACTATATGTACAAGTATAAATCCTAGTTTTAATGAAAACTAACATTTAAACAAGTAATCAAATTATGAAGCATAAAACAAGGCATAAATCAACATGAAAAACATAAACATGATTATTATGTAAATCCACATGTTATTAGAACTATGATAAACATGATAGCTAAACATATACGAGAACACAAAATAATGGTCCATATTAAACATGGGTGTCTCAAATGCTATACATGCATGTCAAAGGTCTAATAATCATGGCATTAACTTAATAATCTATAAACATCCAAAACATGCTATAAATCAATAATATGAACATGGAAAGCATGCAAATATAAACGGGAGTTAGAGATCGATACCAAAACCGATGAAGGCACCTCTCTAGTTCTCCAAACCAAGGTGGTCCTCCCATCAAACTTCCCTTGAAAGTGATGCATCCAAATAGTCCTCATGAAGCTCGGAACGCATCCACCTCAAGGTACCGCTACCCTTACGTCATGTGAGAGCCCACACCTACATCAAATACAATTGGGGTGGTCTTTGGTACCCACAACTTTTTGGGTCCATGGGGGTTAATCCCTTCTCTAACCCAAACAAAATTATTTGCTAAATTTAAATCATATATTCTATCATAGCAAAATTTAGCAAGGTGGCCCTTACCTCCACAATATGTACAAGTGTACACATGAGCATACATGTGATGGGTGTGTCCGTGAGGAGCATGTGTATGTCGTGTATGGTGTACATGCATAGGTGGAACTTATTTCTTTCGAAACAAAGATTCCAAACGTGTATGACTCAAAACACATTGGCTCAAAGTGGAGCCCAAACAAACAACACTTTTCTTCAAAACATTTATATCATTTTCAATACTTGAAGATAAAGTGGAGCAAGTAATAGATGAGCTAGATGAAGGAGCTACACTAGCATGGCAAACATGAGAATCAATATTATTTGAGAATCAATATTATTTTGCAAAGAAATATTTTTCTTTAAACACACATCTAAATCTTTTGAAATAGAAATAATTTTTGTTTTCAAAGATTCATTTTCTTTTACAACAAAATCAACTTTTGAGGATAGTTTTACATTTTTCTTCAAATAACACTGCAATCATTTTATTTTTCAACAATTCATTTTCTTTTAGTGCAAGATCTAGTTGAGATTTCAATGAATCCCTCTCATTTGAAATCTCTACCTTTTCTTGCAAAACCAAGTCAAGTCTAGAAATCAAATTTTTATTTTCATTGCTAAGGCCTAGACTTTTCTTTTTCAAAAAGTTATATTTTTTAATTATTTTTTCACAAACAATAGAAAGTTCTTCATTTAAAGTGTTGGGATCAACATGCTCATCACAAGAAGAACTAGCATCACTACAATCTAGTTGAGATTCCGAATGTACCTCAAGGAAGTCATTCCCTTGGACCATGAAGCATTGTGAGTCGGATTCTCCACTAGACTCCTCCGGTTGAATTTGCATTTGAAGCTTGGAGGTGGAGGTGGTTATCAACTTGTTCCACACTGCAAAGGCGGAATCAAGATTAGAAATAAGCATAAGATAATCTTTATTTAACGTGCTTCTAATAGCCTCTAGGGCTAGTGCATTGGCCCCTATATGATTGCTATTACCAAGATAGCATTTCTTGGTAGCGGTAAGGAAAACATGCAAGCCTAGGGTTTGTAAATAGATGGACATCCTAGTCTTCCAAATAACAATGTTGGAAGCATCAAACATAGGTGAGGTCATGAAGTCCATGGGTGTGCAAACTAAATGTGTGCAAACAAATATATGCAAATGCAAATATAAATTAGCTAAACCAAGTTCTCACTCCAAGGTTGTTAAACCTAAGTATTAGGAGCGGAGACTCTGATACCAATTGAAATCACCTAGAGGGGGGTGAATAGGTGATAAGGCTAATCTAGAAACTAAATGCGGAAGCTAAAACAAATTTGTAACACACTTAATACAACCAACGAGTGTAGCCGAATTCCCCATGAAGGGCTCTGGACTAACTCCTCTTGATTCCCCTAGATAAGGGTTGAGGTGCTATATGAAGCTCTCGTGGTTAAGTACAAGTGAGGCACACACAAACAAGCCAAGCATATAAGGATGATAAGCAATATGAAATAATGCAAGGCACAACACAAGCAATATGAATAATATGAAAGATGCAATGCTCAACACAAATAAAGGAGAGAGAGTATAGAGTCAATGGATCAAACGCAAAGATAAAGATGTGTTTCGAGGTTCGAGCCCCTAGCTCTACGTCCCCGCCTTCACCGAGAAGGATTTCCAATCCACTAACTTGTCCACCGAGGACTCCCAACGAGGGAACCTCCACCGAGGAGGATTTGTACAACAAGGGAGTACTGAACTCCTCTCTCAACCAATACAACCTCCACCGAGGCAAACAATCACCACCTCACACAAGAGGGGTTAGGCCCTTAGCCAAACAATCACAATCCATCTCTACCGAAGAGGGATACCAATAACCAACCAACTCCACCTCACCAAGAGGGAGTAAACAACAACTTCAACCTCTGCCAAAGAGGGAGCAACCCACAATCTCAACCTCTACCAAAGAGGGAGCAACACAAGTAAACGATTACAATTTGGTGATTTTTTTCAACCACAAACAACTTCTCTTTTCCCACAAACAAAGATCCTAATAGAATAGGATAGAATGATATAGCTCAAGTGTGGAATCAAGGTGTTTTTAGAAATCAAATAACAAAGAAAAACTACTTAGGAAATCTCTTGTAAATGATAGAAATGAGGATCCAAAAACAATATCCCAAAAACCTAGTTTTTCTTTGATTTTCCAAAACCCTTGAAAACAAAACAAAGATGAAATCTTTAAAGCTTTAAAACACTTTGAAAACTTCTTTTAAACTCTGAAGAATAAGTAAATTTTTCCCCTTAAAAATCTTAACTAAAATTCCCAAGAAATGGGGCTTATATAGGCGCCCACAAAAAAATAGTCGTTTGGCTGTTTCTGTCAGCCAGAACAGCTGGCGGTCGACCGGCCGGTCGACCGCCAACGGTCATATTTTTGACCTTTGGAGGAGGCAGGTCGACCGCCCGGTCGACCGCCCAAAAACAGAGAGCAGAGCTCTCTTGTCCGGTCGACCGCCCGGTCGACCGGCCTATGTGCCTGGCTAGACGTGCACATGTTGTGCACGTCGGTCGACCGACCAGTCGACCGGCTACTAGGTCGGTCAACCGTACGGTCGACCGACAGAGCCTGTCAGGCACTGTTCTGGGTCAGAAAAACAGGGTAAAAATTATTCTAATAAATCCCATAAATCTTCTAAAATTCACAAAAATAGTTTTAATATTTTTCATTGAAATATAAACATGTGATAAAAATTTCAAAACAAATGCCAAACATTTTGGACTATTTTTGTGTCTTATCATTTTTACCACAAACCAAAAACTGTATTTTATCAAACTTGGATTTTTCTTAATAGGAAATCTGATTTTTCTTAAAACTCATGAATAGACATATCAAAATAAGTTTATTTAAGATATGAAGCATGTATGTATATTGAACACATCTAATATACATTTAAACAATGTAAACTTGTTTTGATCTAACTATTCATGAAAACAAATATCGGTTAAACCAAAAACCGAAATACCGAATCCGAAACATAAAACGTGTGTGTATTGTGAAATTGAGCATATCACACTATCTAATCTTTACAAATGGATCTAAAACAAACTAAACTAGGATACCTAAGTCTTCTTGACGATCTCCATCTTCAAGTCGACTCGATCCAAAACACCGTGGTCCACGAGCTTGACTCCAACGAGTGCTAAGTATGATCTTGATGCTCGGGCTCTGGAATCACCATGTGAAAGCTTCCAAACTCCTTTGTTGAAGCTAATCACCAACTAATATCTTGATTAATGATCTGAAACTAAAATTACAAGATTATTAGTAAACATAACTGCATGAGTTAATCATCATCAAAACTAGAGTGGAAGGCCTCTGGGCCAACAATCTCCCCTTTTTTGATGATGACAAAACTCGTGGAGTTATATATGCATGGATTAAAGTTAAGCTTCAAGGAAGCTCCCCCTTAACTCATGCTTCACAATAAACAAATAAATATGCAATGAAAGCTCATAAACATGAATGCAAATACAAGGAGATAAACATGCATAAACAAGCATGAAACACATCAAATACTATTTCTCCTATTTGCAAAACAAAATATATATGCATAAACATAAATACTTTTTCCAAAAACATGCATATATATCAAATACTTCTCCCCCTTTTTGGCAATCATCAACAAGGGGTCAAAGTAAAAACAAATCAATAAATTCTTCTCCCCCTTTTTGTTCGAAACAAGGAATCAACAAAGGGGTTAAAAACAATAAATGCAATGTTCTCCCCCTTTTTTTTGTCTAAAAACAAAAATGATGTAAATAAGGGGTGACAATCAATTAAGATACCAAAAAAAATATGTTAAAGTAGAACATCTTGATACCAATTGAAAGGAAACATAAAAACCTTGATACCAATTTTAAGAAGCAAAAGCATCTTGATACCAATTAAAAACATTCAAATAAACATCTTGATATCAATAAAGAATATTATTTTTTTAAGCATATGATACCAATTAAAATTATAATATTCTACAATTTTTTAATTCATTTTCTATCATAAAGTAAGGGAGTGGAAATCTAGGGTAAACAAAATACCAATTGAAAGATAAAATATGAGTTTTCTCCCCCTTTATGAAATACCAAATAAAACATATATATGTATGAAAAGTTAGATACCAATCGAAATTGATACTATATGAAGTCCAAGCATACATATATAAAAATATATGAGTATACAAAAATGTCAATATTGATACCAATTGAAAGAATCCAATGATACTAATTGAAACAATAATAATATCAAATGTATATCTCATATTTCCTATCCTCCCAAATCATGTTCAAGTTTAAAATGATTTTCACTATAAAGCATACATGAGCATGATCGCCCATCCAACCGCCCATAGAAGGTAGGGTTTTCAAAAATAGGTTTGAAAAATATAGTATGTTTGAAAACTCTACCATAACGAAGAATCCGAACTAGCTAAATGAAAAAACTTCTAAACTAGTACGAAATCTTTCAAGTAAGGAATAAAATAAAATTATTTTTCATGAAACTATGTAAATCACATGATCACTAAAACACTCAAAATCTATAAAGCCCATACATACTCATGAAAATATAATCATGAGAAACATATAAAATAAGGTGAGTGTACAAGTGTAGTGTGAAACACATAATCATGAAATTTGGCGATAAAGCTCAATATTCCTTAAAACATGAAAATCATCAAAAACTATTTAATCTTCAAGGCATATGTATGTCTTATACAAACTAAAGTATACATACATATCCCTAAACACAATGAGTCCACAAAATGTATATGCATGAAGGCACGTGGCTCAAAGGATGTATATGTATAATCAATAGTTTAGACAAGATGGACATATACATGAAGTGAAAACACATGATCATGAAAACATGGATAAAATAGGAATACAAGTTAAAATACATGAATCATCAAAACTAGACTATACTAGCACATCTAATGGGTACAAATAAGCGTTCAAGCACAAACATGTAAAAATTTATTTAAGGCCCACTATATGTACAAGTATAAATCCTAGTTTTAATGAAAACTAACATTTAAACAAGTAATCAAATCATGAAGCATAAAACAAGGCATAAATCAACATGATAAACATAAACATGATTATTATGTAAATTCACATGTTATTAGAACTATGATAAACATGATAACTAAACATATACGAGAACACAAAATAATGGTCCATATTAAACATGGGTGTCTCAAATGCTATACATGCATGTCAAAGGTCTAATAATCATGGCATTAACTTAATAATCTCTAAACATCCAAACATGCTATAAATCAATGATATGAACATGGAAAGCATGAAAATATAAACGGGAGTTAGAGATCGATACCAAAACCGATGAAGTCACCTCTCTAGTTCTCCAAACCAAGGTGGTCCTCCCACCAAACTTCCCTTGAAAGTGATGCATCCAAATAGTCCTCATGAAGCTCGGAACGCATCCACCTCAAGGTACCGCTACGCTCACGTCATGTGAGAGCCCACATCTACATCAAATACAATAGAGGTGGTCTTTGGTACCCACAACTTTTTGGGTCCATGGGGGTTAGTCACTTCTCTAACCCAAACAAAATTATTTGCTAAATTTAAATCATGTATTCTATCATAATAAAATTTAGCAAGGTGACCCTTACGTCCACAATATGTACAAGTGTACACATGAGCATACATGTGATGGGTGTGTCCGTGAGGAGCATGCGTATGTCGTGTATGGTGTACATGCATAGGTGGAACTTGTTTCTTTCGAAACAAAGATTCCAAACGTGTATGACTCAAAACACATTGGCTCAAAGTGGAGCCCAAACAAACAACACTTTTCTTCAAAACATTTATATCATTTTCAATACTTGAAGATAAAGTGGAGCAAGCAATAGATGAGTTAGATGAAGGAGCTACACTAGCATGGCAAACATGAGAATCAATATTATTTTGCAAAGAAATATTTTTCTTTAAACATACATCTAAATCTTTTGAAATAGAAATAATTTTTGTTTTCAAAGATTCATTTTCTTTTACAATAAAATCAACTTTTGAGGATAGTTTTTCATTTTTCTTCAAAATAACACTGCAATCATTTTTATTTTTCAACAATTCATTTTCTTTTAGTGCAAGATCTAGTTGAGATTTCAATGAATCCCTCTCATTTGAAATCTCTACCTTTTCTTGCAAAATCAAGTCAAGTCTAGAAATCAAATTTTTATTTTCATTGTTAAGGCCTAGACTTTTCTTTTTCAAAATGTTATATTTTTCAATCAATTTTTCACAAATAATAGAAAGTTCTTCATTTAAAGTATTGGGATCAACATGCTCATCACAAGAAGAACTAGCATCACTACAATCTAGTTGAGATTCCGAATGTACTTCAAGGGAGTCATTCCCTTGGACCATGAAGCATTGTGAGTCGGATTCTCCACTAGACTCCTCCGGTTGAATTTGCATTTGAAGCTTGGAGGTGGAGGTGGTTGTCAACTTGTTCCACACTGCAAAGACGGAATCAAGATTAGAAACAAGCATAAGATAATCTTTATTTAACGTGCTTCTAATAGCCTCGAGGGCTAGTGCATTGGCCCCTATATGATTGCTATTACCAAGATAGCATTTCTTGGTAGCGGCAAGGAAAACATGCAAGCCTAGGGTTTGTAAATAGATGGACATCCTAGTCTTCCAAACAACAATGTTGGAAGCATCAAACATAGGTGGGGTCATGAAGTCCATGGGTGTGCAAACTAAATGTGTGCAAACAAATATATGCAAATGCAAATGTAGATTAGCTAAACCAAGATCTCACTTCTAGGTTGTTAAACCTAAGTATCAGGAGCGGAGGCTCTGATACCAATTGAAATCACCTAGAGGGGGGTGGATAGGTGATAAGGCTAATCTAGGAACTAAATGCGGAAGCTAAAACAAATTTGCAACACACTTAATACAACCAACGAGTGTAGCCGAATTCCCCGTGAAGGGCTCTGGACTAACTCCTCTTGATTCCCCTAGATAAGGGTTGAGGTGCTATATGAAGCTCACGAGGTTAAGTACAAGTGAGGCACACACAAACAAGCCAAGTATATAAGGATGATAAGCAATATGAAATAATGCAAGGCACAACACAAGCAATATGAATGATATGAAAGATGCAATGCTCAACACAAATAAAGGAGAGAGAGAGTATAGAGTCAATGGATCAAACGCAAAGATAAAGATGTGTTTCGAGGTTCGAGCCCCTAGGTCTACGTCCCCACCTTCACCGAGAAGGATTTTCAATCCACTAGCTTGTCCACCGAGGACTTCCAACGAGGGAACCCCCACCGAGGAGGATTTGTACAACAAGGGAGTACCGAACTCCTCTCTCAACCAATACAGCCTCCACCGAGTCAAACAATCACCACCTCACACAAGAGGGGTAGGCCCTTAGCCAAACAATCACAATCCACCTCTACCGAAGAGGGATACCAATAACCAACCAACTCTACCTCACCAAGAGGGAGTAAACAACAACCTCAACCTCTACCAAAGAGGGAGCAACCCACAATCTCAACCTCTACCAAAGAGGGAGCAACACAAGTAAGGGATTACAATTTGGTGGTTTTTTTCAACCACAAACAACTTCTCTTTTCCCACAAACAAAGATCCTAATAGAATAGGATAGAATGATATAGCTCAAGTGTGGAATCAAGGTGTTTTTAAAAATCAAATAACAAAGAAAAACTACTTGGAAAATCTCTTTTAAATGATAGAAATGAGGATCCAAAACAATATCCCAAAAATCTAGTTTTCTTTGATTTTCCAAAACCCTTGAGAACAAAAAAAAGATGAAATCTTTAAAGCTTTAAAATACTTTGAAAACTTCTTTTAAACTCTGAAGAATAAGTAAATTTTTCCTCTTAAAAATCTTAACCAAAATCCCCAAGAAATGGGGCTTATATAGGCTCCCACAAAAAAAATAGCCGTTTGGCTGTTTCTGTCAGCCAGAACAGCTAGCGGTCGACTGCCCAAAAACAGAGAGCAGAGCTCTCTGGTCCGGTCGACCGGCCCCATGTGCCTGGTTAGATGTGCACAGACCGTGCACGTCAGTCGACCGACCAGTCGACCGGCTCCTGGGTCGGTCGACCGACAGAGCCTGTCAGGCACTGTTCTGGGTCAGAAAAATAGGATAAAAATTATTCTAATAAATCCCATAAATCTTCTAAAAATCCACAAAAATAGTTTTAACATTTTTCATTGAAATATAAACATGTGATAAAAATTTCAAAACAAATATCAAACATTTTGGACTATTTTTGTGTCTTATCATTTTTACCACAAACCAAAAACTGTATTTTATCAAACTTGGATTTTTCTTAATAGAAAATCTGATTTTTCTTAAAACTCATGAATAGACATATCAAAATAAGTTTGTTTAAGATATGAAGCATGTATATATATTGAACACGTCTAATATACATTTAAACAATGTAAACTTATTTTGATCTAACTATTCATGAAAACAAATATCGGTTAAACCAAAACCGAAATATCGAATCCGAAACATAAAACGTGTGTGTATTGTGAACTTGAGCATATCACACTATCTAATCTTTATAAATGCATATAAAACAAACTAAACTAGGATACCTAAGTCTTCTTGACGATCTTCCATCTTCAAGTCGACTCGATCCAAAACACCATGATCCACGAGCTTGACTCCAACGAGTGCTAAGTATGATCTTGATGTTCAGGCTCTGGAATCACCATGTGAAAGTTTCCAAAATCCTTTGTTGAAGCTAATCACCAACTAATATCTTGATTAATGATCTGAAATTAAAATCACAAGATTATTAGTAAACATAACTACATGAGTTAATCATCATCAAAACTAGAGTGGAAGGTCTCTGGGCCAACACTTTGATCTTCTGATTCACGTTTTGGTGATTTCTCCAATATTCTTTTTCACTTTCGAGCAATGAATCTCCGTCTAAGCAGAGGCTTAGCTCATTGTCCTGAGCTGAGTGCTGGTGATTTACCGGGAGAATTTTTATTAGTAGGAGAGGATATTGTTTCAAGGTCCGGAAGAGGGGCCGACCATCTTTCGTGTCTCTACTGATGGGTTCCATCCCCACTCAGAGGGGTCGACCATCTTTCGTGTCTCTACTGATGGGTTCCATCCCCACTCAGAGACAACGGGCCCAATCTGATGATGAGTCAACATGTGGCGCCCCGATCCTGGCGGGTACGGGGACGCCACTGCAACGTACATACGCAGGGCGATGGTACCGTCATGTATGTACACTAAGCATCAATACAACATAATACAGGGTTTAGAGTGCGAAAATACGTGGTATTATACATTCCAACACAAAATAGTACAAGTACTTAGTCATCACAAATAGTGACATAATATTACATCAATATTACATCACTAGATAATACAAAAGTAGACTGTACAGGGTACAAAAGATAATAACTCACGAGCTGGAAAGGGAATCTCGCAAGCGGGAAAGACTGGACGAAATTACGGCTGATCCGCCTACTCCTCGAAGTAGGCTTGGTCCTCAGCTGATGGGTCCACATCGATCCACCCTGTCAAATCTGAACATACAAATCTAGGGTTGTTAGTGGGCAACCCAGCGAGTGTAAGAAGAAGCAAAGTGGTAAGTATAAATAAAAGTAAGTGCATTAGGTCAAGTATAATGTATCAAAATCAATAAGCATGGAATAATCACAATAAATAGTGAATCATGAAATAAAGCAAGTGTAGCAGGTTAAATGTCACGTAATCAAATTAGCAAGCATGGAATAACTACAATAAATGGCAAGTATGAACACGACAATAAAATTCATGTAGCATGAAGTCAATTATCAAGTTATTATTAAGACTCGTTCAATTTGTATGTTTCAGTATATGACCGGTGCCATAAACTTCCGCATACAAGCCGAGCGAGGTTGGTTATTGGAAATTGATGGGGAACGACGAACCATGTTTAGAATGGGTCCCGTGCATGCCCAGGATAACGGTCCAGGAGTATCCGGTACTGAGCCGGAACGTACCGCTAGGCACCGGGACTTACTATATGCCCGAAGGTCTTAGTATACGCCCGAACAGGAATAGAGTGGGATATGCCCAGGGGATTATAGCACACCTGGCAGGCAGGCAAGGGGGTAGGGGTGCCAGTACACCCCTCAGAAACGCCTGGTGGCCTCCAGGTCGAATCCAACAGGAATAGTTGTACAACATATGTATGGCCACCATAAACACAGAAGCTATATCGATACCCATCAATTTCCTCCATCCCGGTGTAAGTTGTTTAAATATAATAGAGTCTCAAATAATGTCCACGGGGTATTCACAGAAGTACAATATTCATAGTTATCCTATTACGGGGGTCAACATGAGTAAAATATCAGGAGTAATGTCAGGATCCTCCCTATTTCAGGGGTTCAAGTATACAGGAGTTCAGGAGTACCAAATATCTGGTAATAATATAATAGTCATGCCAAGTCCCCGTAAAAGTGATAGTCATGAATATGTCATATAATACAGGTATCAGGGGTAGTAATGTCTGGTCAAGGGTCAAGATATCAAGGCAATGTACTTGTACCACATGAAAGCATATCATATACCGGGTGTCAGGAGGAGGTGTCAAGTATGACATATATCAAATACCGGTGTCTAATATCAAGTGTCGAATATAGCATGGCAAGTACCGATATAAATACCGTGTGCTGGTATAAATACCGAGTGCCAGTGTCATAAATCATATATCAAGTATAGTATGCCAAGTGTCGGTGTAAATACTGAATACCGGTGTAAATACCGAGTACAACATCATATATTAACTCGAATAGCATGATATCATGTACTAAAATTACGGTAGCGAGTGCTAGGCATGCTAAAATATCCACATATCAATTCCATGCTATAAATACAAGAGCGTTTATTTTTAAGTATTAAAAAGCACTCGCCTGAAACCGGGGTGAAATACTGGTTAAAAATCTGCGAAGCCCGCGAACCGTACGAGAAATCCACTAGCACATAGTTGTATATTAAAATATATAAATATAAATATTTATATAAATATTAGAGAGGGAGTGAGAGAGGAGAGAGAGTTGTAGGAAGGGGGAGAGAGAGAAAGAGAGAGAAAATATGGTGTTTTTAGAAATAAATTTGGAATTAAAAGGAGAGGGGTATTGATGTAAATATAGGGAAGTAAATTAGGAATGAGGTGGGGGTATTTAGGGAATGTAGGAATTGTTAGTTTTATTTAGGGAAAGAAAGAGAAAAGAAATGAGAAGAAAGAAAGAAAGAATGGAAAGAAGAAAGAAAGAAAGAAAGGAAAAAGAAAAAGGAGGGGAGGGTGGCCGGCAGCCCAGGGGCGGCGGCGCGCCGCCGGAGGTGGTGGTGGGGGTGGCGCGCGCGCGCGCCCTAGGGGAGGGAGTGGGAGTGGAGTGGTGGAGTTGTGGCTGGGTTGTTGTGGTTGTTGTTGGTGGAGCTGGTGATGGTGGCTGGTGGTGGTAGTGGTGGTGGTGGTGGTGGTGATGATTGGTGGTGTTGGAAAGTTAGAGGAGGAGGAGGAGGAGATGATGGGGTGGTGGAAGTGGAGAATTTGGTGGAGATGAGGGTGAATTTTGGAGGAGGAAGGGAGGTGGTGGTGATGGTTTTTGATGAAATTGGAGGAGGTGGGGAGTTGGTGGAGGTTGAAGGAGGTGGTGGAGTGGAGAGGGGGTGTGGAGGAGGGGGTGGCCGGCCTAGGGACGGCCGGCGGTGGTGGTGGTGATGGTGGAGGTGGCGGCCATGATTGGGTGCGTGAGTTGAAGGGGTGGGTTTGTTTTGATTGAAGGAGATGAAATGGTTTTTGAATTTTTGAAATGAAATGGAAAAGGAAGTGGAGGTTTAATAGAGAAGGAGAGAGGAATGGAATGATGAATTAGGGAGGGTGATAGGGCTGCGGCAGCAGCCCTACTGCTGCAGGCGGCGGGCGGCGGGTGGCTTGTAGGCGGCAGTGCATTAGTTGTGGGGGAAATCAAAGGGAAGAAAAGAAAAAGAAAGAAAAGAAAGAAAATTAAAGAAAAGAAAAAAAATAAGAAAAAAATAAAATAGTTTAAAATTTTTATTATTAACTAATTTATTTATTATAATTTCTGGAAGTACAAAGTGGGAGAATAGAGAAGGAAAAAGTAAGAAAAGAAATTGTCGGTAAATAATATTATTATTTAAATGGGGCGAAAATTCGACCGTTTCAGAAACGTTCCGAAAAATTCTCAAAAATAGAAAATATTATTTTAAGATACTTGGTGAAATCAGATTCGAGAAATTTAATGTAGTTTTCAAATTAAAAATCCTGAAATCTTCCAGCGTTACCGGCCGACACCAGAATCGGTCAAATTTTGATAAATCTCAAAAAAATGTATTTACATAGAACATAAAATTTTAAAAAGTAACGTGAAATCTGTTTTTAAAAATTCGATCCCATTTGAAAACTAAAAATCCGGGAATCAGTCAGCGATGCCGACCGACACCGGTTTTGGAGATTTTACAGAAAAATTCTAGAAAATTCCAGAAAATCATGAAAAATCTAAAATATTAGAAAACAGTGTTTGAAACTGAAATCGGTCAAATCGGACTACCAAAAAATCAAATTAGGCTACTGACTGGTTTCGGGTTCCCGGTCCGGGTCAGGGCTTACTCTAGGTCTGAGAATCCAGATCCGATATTAAATAAAATAAGTAATCATAACCCATGAACACATACAGGAAGAAAATTGAGCAATACGGTTGAAAAAAATTTTGGGACACGTATATGGGTACGTATCCCGGGTATGGGGTGCTACACAATACCCTTACTTCAGGTCCTTACCAGATTCGCCTCTCCGCTGATGGTTTCATCCCCACTTGGAGATGACGGACCCAATCTGATGATGAGTCAACATCCCCACTTCATGTCCCTGTCGGGTTCCCCTCTCTGCTGATGGCTTCCACCCCCACTCGGAGATGACGGACCCAATCTGATGTTGGGTCTTACCCCACTGAGAACCTGCCAAGATCACGGCTCGTTGATGGGATTATCCCACTCGGAAATGACTGTGAAACCAACTCTGCAGATGGGATTTCCCCCACTTGGAGTCTAAAAGTTTGCAGGTACCGCCGATGGATCACTCCAACTCGTAAAAAATATTGCAGACTCATTTACACTCCGTTCCAAATGGACCGTACCAGAGATAGACATCAGCACTCTGACGAGGCATGATCATATAATTCCCAAAAGCTTAGAGTAAAAACAAACCAAACAAGATGCAAACACATCTATTTCTACTCCATATATATATATATATATATATATATATATATATATATATATATAATCCATAAAATTCATTTGGTTACATCTGAAAAACGTAATATAAGAAATTTTGTTACATCTCTGTGTATACATATTTTAAAAAAATACAGTAGATCCAAATCCGGACGCTCTGATCCCTCCATCCTACTAGTCTCGCCTCACCTCCGAACTTCGGAGACATATCTACAAGAGAACATCTATCCGAAGTCATACCCCTTCGAAGGTCTCGGCATCGATGAAGAGAAGATCAAGAGGCTAAGACAAGGCAGGTGTTAGATAGAATGTTTCAACCTTGAATACCTTCTCCCTTTTCGCTCCCCACAACTCCAGGGCGCTCAAACTGACGCCACCATCCTCCTCGTATTTGCAAGAAGGATGAGATGGACTCCCAAGAAGCCCTCCAAGAGCGAGGCAGCAGCGTCTGATTAAATCGAAACCTGCAAGACATGTAAGAAGGTGATGGTATCACATCCCCTCCGAGGTATTCTGAGATAGGGCTCCGAACTCTAGGAAGAAGAAAGATTCATTGGCCCATCAAGCCGATGAGCTTCTTCTTCCTCGTACACACTGTAGGGAAAGATGCTTTGAGCCTCAAGGTCAAAGCTCGCTTGCCCAAGACCGAGCACATTAGGAATCAGATCGTCCGATTCAATTGAAGTAAGAATCTACCTGGGTAACGGTCCCAGATTCTAATAATCTCAATTTACATAAAAATCTATATTGATCAATAGATTATCATACTCATCTCCAATATTCTTGAAAATTTCTGCAGCACCTCCTTTATAAATACTAATATGTCCAAATATATATTTCAATGCACAATAATTTTGGCCAATATCAGCCTACTTATTCTCAATCCAAACATGTAGATCAAAGTCAACAATCACCATGCAATCATAATAATATTTCGGCTCACAATGACCTACTTATTCTCCTTCTAACAATTTCAGCTTGACATCGCCTACTTATATGGAAACAAAAGAACATATGCTTGAGAATACTTCTCTCGGTATTTAGAACATAACACCAATTTATTTATAAATTCAACTCATCAAGATCAATGCCATCTAACTTATGCTGTAATAACATCAATCAGATTGTAAATATATACAACATGAAACTTTACAATCACACAGATTACAACTCTAAAGCTTCTCTATGTAACAGGATTTCCAACAAGGCGCTTGAAATCTTAAATTGGGTTGTCGCCTCACCATGACCTAAAAATATAATAATCTGTAGGGGTGAGCTCAACAGCTCAATGAGAAGAGATAGAAGAAAATTAGAGAATGGTGAATATAATCAATAATAAGTATGATTTTTCGAGTAATAGAGCAGATCTGGATGAATAAGAGAAATAAAAAATCAATAACATATGATGAAACAATTGGCTCCATAATCTTCGGGGATGGTCCGACTCTTTTGATTATTGATTTCTTATGACATTTCCCGTATTCTATGCCATATGTTACATGGTCTATAGATTCAGTAAAATATTAGCTCGGCAATATACTTTATTATCAAACTCTTCTTATGTATTCATAGTATGTATCACAAACATATTTCATATATCATGCACGGGCGCGCCAATCACGCTCTGACTATCTTATATATAGTTATGCATTCAGATAATATATACATTACAAAATATACATTTATATCATATAATCTTATCACGCTCCACATATCACAATATCACATTACACTTCACAACATTCACATGTCATATTTAATGAGATATTTATTATACATTATTTATGTGCATATGCAAATTCACACGTGAAGTGTGAAAATTCTCCGTCTTTCCCCTCCTGCCGGCTCCCGCTCAGCCCCTTCCTCCTTCTATAAAGATATATAACACACACCATCTTCCCCCTCATACCGGCTCCCGCCCGGTCCCTTCCTCCTATATATTTACGTGTGTATATGTATAAATATCATATAACAACAACATCGTCTTCCCCTCCTACCGGCTCCTGCTCGGCCCCTGCCTCCTGTATATATGTACATATATAATGCAATAACACCGTCTTCCCCTCCTACCGGCTCTCGCCCGGCCCCTTCCTCCAATGAGTATGAATGTAAAAGACATATTTATATTTACACGCTAATAGCAACCAATGTAGCAATGATATGAGTATCAATTAAATACTATGGTTTGCTTTCCAGCTCATCAACTCCATTACCAAGAATTTCATGTGGTTCACTGCATGTGTATACATACATCCAGATAATAATCAATTCATCATATTACAACAATTTGACCATTTATTATAGTTTGATTCTCAGCTTATCACTTCTATTACTGGAGAATGTATGTAATTCACTATATGTGTGCGCAAATATAAGTTATAGTTCACCTTCTTGTTTTATAATTCTATTATCAATAAGATGTATATGGTTCATTGTTATACATTCACACATGAGTTGTAAGTCAACAGTAAAGTGATCTACGTATCTCATTCATATAGATTGAGTTCTCATTCATATTATCAACAACTGCTTATCCAAATAGTGGTGTATGTGTACGAGTATGTATAACTGTATACATCATGTCACACTTAATCATTCATACTTTAATATCATTCATATGTATTAATCATTTTACACACAAAACTATTATCAATGTCAACCATTCAATGTTTCGTCTAAACCATTGATTATACTTTTAATACATATATTCTTAATTTGTACTAGTAAGTCTTGTAGTTAGCTATACTCTACCCTTCATGCATCCTGTTATTTCACTAGTAGAGTTGATTAATCTACTTGACAATAGTCACTTTCAGCTAGCATATTATGATTTAAAATTTTACTTATACACTCGTATAGTTTTTACTAACTATGCCATCATATATTCATCTTATTTTTGTATTAATTAATTAACCCCTCTTCACATGTAATTTGAGAAGAGGCTTAGATGTTCGAAGTCAGAGTACGAGGGTACTTAATTAAGTTAGCGTATACAAGATTAACTCATATGCTTTTTGCTATCGAATGTAGTTTTGTCTTATCTTTCTTAATTCCTAATAGTTGTATTCATAGTCATAGATGAATACTTGACTTTTAAACCTAAATTTGTATCTTACGATCTTCAATCGTTCATTAAGCTAACTTAATTATTCATTAAATGAAACATTACAAAATCTTTTCATCCTGCCTGTGAAAACTATATCATTTCTTTGCGACATGGATAATTCAGTCTAATGCAATAGCAATAAAGTGGGAGATGCTAAAAAGACTTCATTAACTTGCAGTGCAGTTTTTTGTGATAAAACTGAATGATGACAATAAGAAGAGACATGACCGAAAGTTACTAGAATTTATCAATTATGCGCAAAAGATATCTAAGAATGATAAACATAAGTTACTCGCCCATAACCTGATCTAACGGTCTTTGATAAATTTCAAAACTACTTTATGTATAATTTAGACCCTTCCCACTCATTGAATAGCCATTGAATCATTTCACTATAAAAATTTTCCTACAATTGGAGTTATATTTTCAAGCTTCACCTATCATACTCACATTTTAAGGTGTAGTATTTGTAAATTTAAATACACAAGTCCCAATTTAGGAGGTAAATAGTGATGTAGGAGTCACTTGAGTATTTTGCTTCCTAGTACATATGATGCATATAACACTACTGCAATATAGTCCAAAGGGCCTAGAAGGAGTTCAAGTACAGATGATCAAATGAATTGGGGGATGATGTGAATTTACAGAATGATATGGCATACCCAAATAATTATCTTATCAACTAGGTGTCAAAGCAAGTAAATAAGGAATAAGACTACACTTGAGTTATGTATTAAACCATACCCTTATTGTATTCGTGGTTACTCTTGTTACTTAATAGAGTTCCCCTATAAATTTGGTAGCTTGGGGAGAAAGTTAGAAGAGCTTGTTTAATTAACAATGAATAGTCAAAATGAGCGATAGGAGAGTTCCAATGTACTATCTCCTCCTTACAGGGTCAAGATATCTTTTGAGACTTCCATGACTTATATTTTCCTAATTGCAAACTTTCAGATATAGCATAATTAAATCTTTTGCTACATGATCATGAGATTTTATCAGCACTTCTACCTCTTAGACTTTCTTAAAGTATCAATCAAGACATTACAGGTGTAGACATTAGGCATACAATCTCATCTTCTTTGTATACAAAATTTTAATGAAAGGAGCGTTTAGGTTTAATTGAGAGACTTCCGTGTTCTTAAAATTTCACTTTTAGATAAAGGGACACAATTTAGCTTTGTAAATTAATGAACTTGAAGTTCAAGCCCTACACATTAAGGGTTTGTAGGGCCTTTTATATATCAATAAGAATCACTCTTTCTACAACCACCATTCAACTCAGGCAAAAATCCCTCAATTTACTTGTAGTGTTTCGACAAAGCCTCTACTACATACATCTAAACAGGATGTGACATAAACTGCTAGAAGGTGGACTCTTAGCTCTATATATATATATATATATATATATATATATATATATATATATATATATATATATATATATATATATATATATATATATATATATATATATATATATATATATTAGACAATATATCACATACTATAAGTAATTTGATTTAGCAGTGGTCACTAGTCATGAACTTGTTGCTTAAACACATTTTTATGGCTCAATCTTTCCGGACAACCAATGGAGTTTTTATAATAACTTTCAGTATACATATTGAAATGGAACAAGGAAAGATTTATTAGGAACTACACTCCACTACCTTTCCATTGATATATCACATGATAAATATTATTTAATTAAATTGCTCTAAAAATTCAGAAACTCATATGTTGTGAATGAGTTCTGCAGTATGACAGTTTCGACCAACATGCAATTTTTTTATAATAACTTTCATTCTACATATTGAATAGAACAAGAAAAGATTTATTATAAATTAGACTCTACTACCTTTCTATTGATATATTACATGATAAGTTTTATTTAATAAAACTGATCCAAATATTCAGAAACTCATCAGTTGTGAATGAGTACTGCAGCACGACAGTTTCGACTAATATACAATATTCAGTCATAATTTAAGATACAGGTATCCAATAGGGACATGGTATGGACCATTGAAAAGTAGACTCGATTATCTTTCCAACGGTATATAATATGGTACCATTTAGCTCTAACATACTGGCAAACTGAGCCCAATATTATAGGTTCTGATGTTTAATAGATTTTTGTACCTATTAGGAAGATCCACTATTTTACTCAAATTGATTATTTTGTCCAGAATTTTTACAAGAAAAATATGGGAGAACATAAATTGAAGACTTTCTTAGATGATACAAGTTAATCACTACATATTATGAGAATTTGTTTCTGAAAATTTTTTAAAAAGAAAACAAACTATAGATCAAGAAAGATATCCCTCGCCTATAAATTTCTTCCTCTTCTTTGTGGCCGTCGAACCTCTGCCTTGCCGCTGGTGCCATGATCGGCCAAGAGAGATAAGGAGAGAGAGAGGAATAGTGAGGGAGGGAGAGATTGGGAGAGAAAGAGGTTGAAGAGATCTCAAGGAATTTTATGGCTTGCCATGGAGATTTCTCTTTTAGGGAAAGGATGAAGATGATGAACTCTCATTGGACGCTTTTATGATCCATATCCATCTAATTTTACAAATTTGCCATGACCCATTTCATCCAAGTGTCCAATTCCCAAATCAAGAAGATCTAGGCCCTTGATCTCCCCTCTCATGCACACCTACTCTCTCCACCAAAAAAGATTCTCATGGTTGTGTTTTCTTAATAAATACACATATTTCATGTATAACTACTAGTATATGTATACTAGAAGTACTATGTGCACAACAACTATGATGTATGTATATTCATACATACCACTCAGACTTCCCAAATTATTGAAATTAATTACATACCCAATTAATCAAAATCAAATTTTTTTCCTCATATTCTATATAGTCTAAATAACTTAAGATTTATATTATTAAATTAAGGTTAATAATACGGGGTGTTACAGTTCTACTCCTTACAAAAGTTTCGTCCTTGAAACTTGCTACCTGAATTGAATAAGTATAGAATTTTATTTCTCTTGCATAACATAAAATCTTTTTTTTTGATGAAATATATTTCTCGATCATTCACCACAAGATTCATTATCTTTGATCAATTCTATATTATGTTCTTACGATTCAAATTAATCTTGATTCACTTGATATTTTAATCATTCCCTTACTCCAGTGTCTCATACCACTGGCAGCTCATACAGAGGGCCCACACCCTAGCAGAGCACATCCGAATTTTGACATATAAGTACCATAATCTGAACATAAGGCAGTGATCAAATATCTCATGCTTCGGGATAAATCATACACGTAAGAACTCCAACCCCATAAACCAACCATATCTAACAACATTCCACATACATACAAAATATAACCATGCATATCAATCATAACAATCAGCCCTACCAATCCAATTCTCTTTCTACTATAATTATTCTAAGTCTATCCTCATTTTATATCCTGCGCTCTTATACCAACTGTAACGGTCCCAGATTCTAATGATCTCAATTTATATAAACATCTATATTGATTAACAGATTATCATACTCATCTCCAATATTCTTGAAAATTGCTGCAGCACCTCTTTTGTAAATACTAATATCTCCAAATATATATTTCAATGCACAATAATTTTGGCCAAAATCAGCCTACTTATTCTCAATCCAAACATGTAGAATAAAATCAATCAACAATCGCCATGCAATCATAATAATATTTCGGCTCACAACGGCTTACTTATTTTCTTCTAACAGTTTCAGTTTGACATCGCCTACTTATATGGAAACAAAAGAACATATGCTTGAGAATACTTCTCTCGGTATTCAGAACATAACACCAATTTATTTATAAATCCAACTCATCAAGATCAAGGCCATCTAATTTATGCTCTAATAACATCAATCAGATTGTAACTATATACAACGTGAAACTTTACAATCACACAGATTACAACTCTAAAACTTCATTATGTAATAGGATTTTCAACAAGGCGCTTGAAATCTTAAATTGGGTCTTTGCCTCACCATGACCTGCTAACATAATAATCTGTGGGGAGTGAGCTCAACAGCTCAGTGAGAAGAGATAGAAGAAAATTAGAGAATGGTGAATATAATCAACAATAAGCATGATTTTTCGAATAATAGAGCAGATCTAGATGAATAAGAGAAATAGAAAATCAATAACATATGATGAAAAATTGGGCTCCATGATCTTCGGGGACGGTCGACTCTTTTGATTATTGATTTCTTATGACATTTTCATTATTCTATGCCATATGTTACATGGTCTATAAATTTAGTAAAATATTAGCTCGGCAATTATATTTTATTATCAAATTCTTCTTATGTATTCATAATATGTATCACATACATATTTCATATATCATACACGGGCACGCCAATCACGCTCTCACTATCTTATATATAGTTTATGCATTCAGATAATACATGCATCACAAAACATACTTTATATCATGTAATCTTATCACACTCCACATATCACAATATCACATTACACTTCACAACATTCACATGTCATATTTAATGAGATATGTATTATACATTATTCATATGCATATGAAAATTCACACGTGAAGTGTGAAAATTCTTCGTCTTCCCCTCCTGCCAGCTCCCGCTCGGCCCCTTCCTCCTTCTATAAAGATATATAACACAATAACACCGTCTTCCCCCTAATACCGGCTCCCGCCCGGCCTCTTCCTCCTATATATTTACGTGTGTGTATGTATAAATATCATATAACAACAACACCGTCTTCTCCCTCCTACCGGCTCCCGCTCGATCCTTCCTTCTATATATATGTACGTATATAATGCAATAACACCGTCTTTCCCTCCTACCGGCTCTCGCCCGACCCCTCCTCCAATGACATGAATGCAAAAGACATTTATATTTACACGCTAATAGCAACCAATGTAGTAATGATATGAATATCAATTAAATACTATGGTTTGCTTTCCAGCTCATCAACTCCATTACCGAAGAATTTCATGTGGTTTACTGCATGTGTATACATACATCCAGATAATAATCAATTCATCATATTACAACAATTTGATCATTTATTATAGTTTCATTCTCAGCTTATCACTTCTATTACTGGAGAATGTATGTAATTAATTGTATGTGTGTGTGCAAATATAAGTTACAGTTCACCTTCTTGTTTGTAATTCTATTATCAATAAGATGTATATGGTTCATTGGTTATACATTCACACATGAGCTGTAAGTCAACAGTAAAGTGATCTACGTATCTCATTCAATAGATTGAGTTCTCATTCATATTATCAACAACTGCGTATCCAAATAGTGGTGTATATGTATGAGCATGTATATCTGTATACATCAAGTCACACTTAATTACATTCATACTTCAGTATCATTCATATGCAACAATCATTTTACACACAAACTATTATCAATGTCAACCGTTCAATGTTTCGTCTAAACCATTGATTACACTTTTAATACATACATTCTTAATTTGTATTAGTAAGCCTTGTAGCTAGCTATACTTCACCCATCATACATCCTATTATTTCACTAGTAGAGTTGATTAATCTACTTTACAATAGTCACTTTCAATTAGCATATTTGTGGTTTTAAATTTTACTTATACACTCGTATAGTTTTTACAAACTATGCCATCATATATTCTTCTTATTTTTGCACTAATTAATTAACTCCTCTTCACATGTAATTTGGAAAGAGGCTTAGATGTTCGAAGTCAGAGTACGAGGGTATTTAATTAAGTTAGCATATATAAGATTAACTCATATGCGTTTTGCTATCGAATGTCGTTTTGCCTTATCTTTCTTAATTTCTAATCGTTGTATTCATAGTCATATATGAATACTTGACTTTTAAATCTAAATTTGTATCTTGTAGCCTTCAATCATTCATTAAGCTAACTTGATTATTCATTAAATGAACCATCACAAAATCTTTTCATCCTATCTGTAAAAACCATATCATTTCTTTGCGATATGGATAACTAAGTCTAATGCAGTATGCGGAAACAAAGTGGGAGATACTAAAAAGACTTCATTAACTTGCAGTGCAGTTATTTGTGATAAAACTGAATGATGACAATAAGAAGAGACATGGCCGAAAGTTACTAGAATTTATCAATTATGCGCAAAAGATCTTTAAGAATGATAAACATGAGTTACGCGCCCATAACCTGATCTAACAGTCTTTGACAAATTTCTTAACTACTTTATGTATAATTCAGACCCTTCCCACTCATTGAATAGCCATTGAATCATTTCACTATAGAAGTTTTCCTACAATTGGAGTTATATTTTCAAGCTTCACCTATCATACTCACATTTTAAGATGTAGTATTTGCGAATTTAAATACACAAGTCAATTTAGGGGTAAAATAGTATGTGATGTTGTAGGAGTCACTTGAGTATTTCGCTTCCTAGTACATATGATGCATATAACACTACTACAATATAGTCCAAAGGCCTAGAAGGAGTTCAAGTACAGATGATCAAACGAATTGGGGGATGATGTGAATTTACAGAATGATATGACATACCCAAATAATTATCTTATCAACTAGGTGTCAAATCAAGTAAATAAGGAATTAGACTACACTTGAGTTATATATTAAACCATACTCTTATTATATTCGTGGTTGCTCTTGTTACTTAATGGAGTTCCCCTATAAATTTGGTAGCTTAGGGAGAAAGTTAGAAGAGCTTGTTTAATTAACAATGAATAGTCAAAACGAGCGATAAGAGAGTTTCAATGTACTATCTCCTCCTTACAGGGTCAGATATCCTTTGAGACTTTCATGACTTATATTTTGCTAATTGCAAACTTTCAGATATAGCTTAATTAAATCTTTTGTTACAAGATCAAGAGATTTTATCGGCTCTTCTCCCTCTTAGACTTTCTTAAAGTATCAACCAAGACATTACAGGTGTATACATTAGGCGTACAATCTCATCTTCTTTGTATACAAAATTTTAATGAAAGGAGCGCTTAGGTTAAATTGAGAGACTTCCGTATTCTCAAAATTTCGCTTTTAGATATAAAGGGACACAATTTAGCTTTGTAAGTTAATAAACTTGAAGTTCAAGCCCTACACATTAAGGATTTGTAGGGCCTTTTCTATATCAATAAGAATCACTCTTTCCACAACCACCATTCAACTCTGACAAAAATCCCTCAATCTACTCGTAGTGTTTCGACAAAGCCTCTTTCACATACATCCAAACGGGATGTGACATAAACCGCTGAAGGTGGACTCTTATATCTCTATATATATCTCTTAGATAATATATCACATGTTATAAGTAGTTTGATTTAGCAGTGGTCACTAGTCATGAACTTATTGCTTAAACACATTTTTATGGCTCAATCTTTCCGGACAACATGGAGTTTTTATAATAACTTTCATTCTACATATTGAAATAGAACAAGGAAAGATTTATTAGGACTAGACTCCACTATCTTTCCATTGAT